>JAODPA010105971.1:0-12818 GCA_025585075.1 Nepenthes mirabilis
CTCCACCCCACCCCGCCACTCTCACGCCACCACCCCAACCTCCTCTCTCCTCCTCATGCCGTCTTGGTCGTCCTCATCCTCTCTCCCTTACATCGGGGTCAAGCTCGTCACCTACAACCCTCAAAACTCCTCCCTCAACTTACCCGGCGTACATGCAACCTACGTCCTATTCAGCTCCCACACAGGCCAGACCCTAGCCCAAATGGACGCAACCGAGCTAACCCTTCTAAGAACAGCTTCCATTTCAGCCCTAGCTTCTTCGTATTTGTCAAATAACGATGCCCGAGTTCTCATCATGGTCGGCGCTGGCTATCTAGCTCCCCATTTAATCAAGGCTCACCTCGCCGTCAGACCTAATTTGCAGAGGGTAATAATCTGGAACCGGACGCCCGTGAAGGCGACGGCACTGGCATCGGATCTGAGGAGAGAGAAGGGATTCGAGGGCGTGGTATTTGACAGTTGCGAGTGTTTGGAGGAAGTGATCATATTAGGGGATATCGTGAGCTGCGCGACGAATTCGGAGGCAGCGTTGGTGGCGGGGGAGAGGTTGAAGGAAGGTGCGCACCTGGATTTGGTCGGATCGTTTACGAAGACGATGAGGGAGTGCGACGATGAGGCGATAAGGCGAGGGAGATTGTTCGTCGATCATGAGGGTGCTTTGGAAGAAGCAGGAGAATTGGTGGGTGCGTTTGAGAGGGGAGTGATTTCTAGGGAAGATGTTTGTGGGAATTTAGTGGAATTGATCAAAGGAGAGAAAGATGGGAGGAAAGATTCAAGAGAGATCACAGTGTTTAAATCAGTTGGCTCAGGAGTTGTTGATATTCTTGCTGCCCAGTTAATCTATGAGACTTACCTGAAAGAAAGCTATAAGAAACAAATTTAGTGTTAGTGTTAGAGAGTTATCATTTGAACAGTTCAATATAGTTTCAGATAATGTGTTGTATGTGCAAATTCATACTAATATGCAAGAATTGATGAATGTAAGAAACGCTGAATATATCATCTGAGATTGTGTAAAGAATGTCCAAGTAATACCCAGATCTCCTGCTGTGTGTGCGAGGGAAATTTTTCCCCTGGATTGTGTTTGTATTTATACAAGTTATGCGTCCTTTGGGTGAAGGGCTTCTACATCTAGGGATAAAAGGCCAGTTTGATTCTAAGAAACAAAATGAAAATGCTGAAACCAAAGCAGAGGAAAATCCTCATTCATACAGAATAAGCTGAAACTAATAGAAGAGTCCTATGTGTTCCCCATCTTGAGTTCCCTTGCCATGTCCATAGGCTGCTGGCATTTGTTCCCCATCTCTCTGCTGTGCTTTGCAAAAGCAAAGGGATTTGATCTATGCCTTGGTTAGAACACATGCAGGGCCTTGCTTCATCATCCTTTCAGGAGCCATACGAGTCCTCTTATTTAAGAATTATTACATATTCTTAATGGTGAAAATTTCATATTGATAACATGAATGCTAAATTTATAAGATTCAAATAACACATTTTAAAATACTGTTGTACTTTTAAACTCCTAAATTGGCAGGATAAAATAACCACAAATGGGAGGAGTATAAAATAGGGAGAGACCCTAATAAGACTCCTTCCAATGTTTTCCAGCATTCTCCAATCTACACATAATATTTAGGATACAGGGTGAAGGTGATGTTCATCTCAATTTTTCCCTTTTGAAGTTGGGTCTGGAGCTCAACACACCATATCGACATTTTCAGAAATTCCCCTTTTTCATTGAGCATAGGATAGAAAATACTGTTCTTCTGTATACTTTCAAGGGAATGTATGCAATGGACCTTTGGATGGTTACTTCAACTTCACAGTTCAGCCTGAGATGCAGTCCTCTCAGCTTCCATCCACCATTCTTTGTCCTCATCGGAAACATTCTCCTGTTTCCAGTACCATGAGCCATCTAATTTTAAGACAGAATATGATAATGAGGTAAAATTATTAATGAGGAAAGCTAAGCTAACCATGCTTTTGAAATCTAGAAATTTTCCCATGCTCTCAACAGTCTCAGCAACTTTAATGGCTTCAAGCCACCATTGATGGTTGCTGAAACCATCTCTTGTGCCTTTATCCTCTTCACTCTCAGCAAATTTGAGGACATTTCCTGCTGACCCTGAACCATATCCTGCATACCCTGAGCTAAATGTTTCTGGGATGTCCTCCAATGGAACTGGACGTGAAGGAGATCGATAACCTGACCCAATAGTTGAATAAGTGGAAGCTACGAACTGCAACATTATGACATTTTTTTAACTTATTTTAGTTAAAAATGAAAATTATCACAAACCTTTACAATCAGGGTCATAGCATTTCTGATAATAAAGAGCCCATTGTAGGTCAACGACATACATTACTGGATGGAAAAGAGATATTTCAAGTAAGTTCTATGATTCAATAACAAAACAAAATGATATAGTGTTGTGAACAGCTCGGCATAGGATCTCCCCGAGGATAATGGAAAATTAATAGCTAAACTTGTTTAGTTTCAAATTATTCATCCATGACTTATGCATATATTGATAAGGTTTAATAAATAATGCCTGTGGTCCTTGAGTATATGCAAGATGTCTGATAAGTTGCTAAGGAAATGAAAGTTTTGCATATATGATATACTCACTGTACGCAATAGTTCATTTACCTGGTTAGGGATTTTGGGCATTATGCATATTTACGCTACTATAACATAACCAAACATAATGGAGTATTACAGCTGATATGAAATGAGCATACCGTGATTGCTCTTATGCTGTCGACCAATTCGCTCACAGTATCTGTTCCTTGACATACTATAGACCATCAATCCGTACTCAGAGAACCAATACCAGCTTCGGATTTTACCTGAAAAAGTTAACAAATTGTATCAGAGAACTGGAAGAAGACCTTTATCCTGAAAAATCCCTCTGATGTGTCAATTGTGTATAAAAGATGACAACAAGGGTATGCTTGTGTGCTAATTATTCTAGTTTAAGAGAACTGCACTAAATATTTTTTTCTTTCATCCTTATAAAAAAAGAGTTCATTTTTTATATCGCATGCATTGTATCCAAAAAAGCAACACAGAGAGAGTGGATCTACGTAAGCTAATCACAAAAGCATAACTTTTCAGATATGCAAGTGACTTACATCAACAAATACAACACCAAAAGAGGTTACATCCATGCAGACTAATTAGGTAAGTGTAAGCTATCATCAACACAAAGGGCTAGCAAGAAAATTATTGTGCTTGTGTTGAGTAACTTTCATACGCTGATTTAGCCATGGTAGCCTCTCAGAGGGCCAAGGAAGAAGGTAGTAGGCATAAAAATTTTCAACTAAGACATGCATGGTATTGCAAAACAAACTGAACCTCAAGGCATAAAACAGTTGGCATAAAATTTAACTTGGACAAGCATAAGATTACAAAATAAATTTTCTTCTCTCTCCTTTTATTTGACCTCCCTAAACCCCACAATGCAAGAACCTCAGACATCTAGCAGTTATTTCTCCTATTATTTTCCACATGGAAATCTTCAAATAATTTCAAGATTTTTTATAGGTTGATGAAAGAAATCTAAAAGAAAGGAAACTTCGAGCACAGTTGAGTCCTACCAGCACAAGAACAGCCAAAATGCTCCAAGGTTGCCAGCCAAATGGCTTACCATAACAATAATCACTCCCCCAAAATGTCAACAATGCCACCTCCATCATTGAACTAATAGAAAACTGAACAGTTGAAGATCTAATTTTTTTCCATACCAGGTGACAGGGACCCAAATAATCAGAAAAAACTCGGGAAGAAATGCAAGGGAATCTCCAACCAAAACTTAGAAAATATCAAATTTCATTTGAAAATGGATATAAACCCCATAACAGAAATAATCAGGACAAGAGAAAATGGATAAGGAAGCTAATAAAAGCACTGCAGGATCATCAATAAACACCAGTAGAAAGAATTCCTGTGATGGAATAATTCTCAGGAGGCAATCAACTACTAATGTCTCACTTTGTCCTCAAAAAGATGATTCAATAATATTCGTTTAAATAAAAGTAAGCAAATGGGAACCTACCAGAAACATCTCCCACCGTAGCAACAGATTCTATAAATGCATCCAACGCAGGGAATGGGGATTTTCCCATCGTGTATGTCCCTAAAATCTCACGTGTGCAAATAGTTGATGCAAATGCTTGAAGGTCAGTTGAAGACTTTCTGCAGTTATAATTCACCTGCAATGATAAAATTATATTGATACATGTTGATCCATTGTGTCCATGGATTCAATTTGATGATAGTAGAAAATGTATAAGGCACAAGCATTACTGTTTTCCATTGCCCCTAAAAAAGGCAAAACAGGCATAAGCTTGACAAGAAATTTGCTAATGATCCTTGATGAGAAGAAACATGCTTGCATTATGGTTGGATGTACGAACAATCATCAAATTTTGACAAATCAATTACAAGATTGAGATATGATGACACCATAAGAAGACCAATGAAGGCATATTTGAGATATGAGGTTCTTAGGTGTTTTTTGTATACTTGGGATCCAAGTGGATTTAAACCCCCCACTTGGTTGAGTATGAATTAAATATCACTTTGGTCTACCCTTAGTTTTAAAATCGGAACCGAGCCCTCTCTCAAAAAAAAACTGTGATTTTTTGGCAATTCAGACCAACCTTTTAGTAAAATAAGACCAGACCGTTTCCAAAAGGACAATATGAAGACGAAGTATGAACAAAAGTAGAAAACCCAATTGGCTAGGGAACACTAATTGCCATTTTCATAAATGCAAAACTAGATTGGTTAAGGTCCCAAGGAAAAATATTTCCCATAGTGTTCTTGGAGCATGAACACATGGTTCCCATCAAATTACTCAACAAGATTCCTCAAAAGTAGATATTAAGCAATCTTAAAATTACCTCTGTGTCAAATTGCAGGGTCTTCACACAATCCAACTCCATTTTGCAAACTAAAAATTTTTCACAATCATCATCCATACCGCAAATCAAGGATGCCAGGAACATATCTTCTTCACACTGTAATTATTAAATGATAGCAATCTGTCAGATGACAAAACTTAGGCTCGCCTAATTATAGATTTGCAGAGATATTGCACCTTTTCATCTAATGAAGTAATGAGCATTCTCTCAACAAAATGAGACCTTGCTCCCTATATTGAGTCAAAGTCCGACACTTTCTAGTGTAAAGCAATATCTCTGAAATGCTTTGTGTAAAGCAATATCTAAGGTCACCATTAAGACACTGTAGGTGGGGGTTTGCAACACCTTGTGGATAATGGATACGCTGCATTTGTTAAGAAGGGAAACATTTTGAGTAACCACATTGTATCCTTTCAGAAACATAACCTAAAATCAAATCTTCATAAGGAAGTATCTTGAAGTTTTGAACTATAGTCCTCTTGGTCATGATGTGGGGAAGCATTAAGGGCCCCCACTAACATACTTAAAAGTAGATATTAAGAAAGCTTATGATACTGTGGAATAAGGTTTCCTCAAGCAGGTTGTAATGGGATTGGGCTTTTCCTGATCAATTTGTTTCATGGATCATGGTGTGCTTAAAGCCCTTCTCAATCAGAATCAATGGCGAGTTGAATATGTTTTTGCCTCCAAAAGTAGGATTATAACAAGGGGATTCCAAATCCCCTAAACTATTTGTTCTTACCTGGTATGGAGGACTTGAGTAGAAGTGTTAGGAGCAAAATTCTCATTTCACAGTCATTGATGGTGCTCTCAGCTTCATATTTCTCACCAAGTATCTGCCTACAATCATTTGTTATTGGCTGTCTCACTATACCACATAAATGCCTAGAAGAATTCCCTGTACCATCTGGACTAAATACCAATCAAGCTAAAACTGTCTGTATTGTGGTGGTGTCCATGAAGAGGATAAGGCTATGTTGGCTGAATTTGGATACTCTTAAGGTTTCTCTCACTGAAATGTCATAGTTCAGTTACCTTTAGCAAAATAAGTATTTATTTAGCTTTCTAGCAGGTCAACTGTAGGGCCGTGTAGACCTCTTATTGACAAATTTCTGAACCTGAGTCAATTGCTAGACAACTAAGTTCCTCTATAGAAGTTCCACTGCTCAGATTTACATGCCTTCTGGTTGAGTGCTTTCTTGCTGTGTGAATAGGTATTAAATCAGATTGACTCCACGTGCTGCTTTTTTAAGGGTTGGCAAATGTGGGTTCTTTTCAGATAAGTTTGGTTGAATGGGAACAGGTTTTTCTGCACAAAGAAGAGGGGATTAAGAGTGTCAAAGATGTACTTGGCTGGAATAGAGTTGCTTTGTCACGCGGCTTCAAAAGCTTTTGGGTAAGATGGCTGCATGGGAATTGCTTAAAGAGAAGCATTAGAGGTACAGCTGTGAAGCAATTATTCATCAGTAAAATCTATAAAGGGAGCAGCTGTTCCTTCAATGGGGATTATTGCACCTGTATTGCTGAAGCAGCACATATGCATGAATGAAAGTAAGTTCACCCTTTACAAGGCCTATGAGATGCAGAGAGTGCAAAGATGTAGCACAGTGGAGTAGTTCTGTGTTAAATAAAGCTTAAAGTGCAAAAACATGCTGTGATAGCATGGTTAGCTGTTCATTAGAGCTTCCTACTCAACATAGAATTCTGCAACAATAAATTATTCCTCACAGCAGATGCGTGTTGTGCTCTGGATGTAAAGAATCAGTGGAGAATCTCTTATTTCAGTGCTTTTTCTCTTGCTGGATCTGGTTTGGTATGCCTCAATGGCTCGGTGTTCTAAGGAAAGCACAAGGATGGATAACAAAACTTCAATGGGTGTGTGATAATGGCAAAGGACTGTAGGCTTGCTTTGGTGCTAAAAGCAGCTTTTATGGCTGACATATGACGTACTTGGTTGAAATGTAAAAGAGGAATTGTTCAGTCAATGGAATTGGATGTGAAAACTTTGCTGAGAACTTCATAAATGAATGTGCTTATTGAAGCTTGGCCACTAATTTCAGAAAGGAGAATGATATGCAGTAGCCATCTCAGCTATATAAATTCTGCACTGTATGTTCAAGTTGTTTTGTGTGTCACTGATCGATTGAGTGGCTGGACTTCTTTTATCCCACAGGAACACTTAAATAATTTTGTATCTTTAGGGTGATATCCCCTGGGTATGCTTGGGGAAAGTTGCACCTCAAGTTTTTTAGCAATTAAAACTGCCCCACTACCCAAAAAAGGGAAAAAAAAAAAAAAGGGTGTTTAAACCTAGCAAACATGCACGCATACACACAAGCACCCACTCAGAAGATGCAAACCAAGTAACATATTCCACCACAATGAACAATAAATTCCTTATATAACAAAGAATAAAATATCAGCAAGAAACAAATTTTAATCCTTGACTACCTCATAATTCGATTAGATGCCGACGACATAATAAGAAGAAACCGAAATGAAAGGAGCAACTCAAAATCAGAAGCACCTTATCAGGTAATGTGTTTTCTCCAGCAGCATCTAAATGTCTCTAGGGTTGATCTAGCGTATCTATTTATACTTCATAATTTACTAAAAAGTGCTACCCATAAATTGTTTTTGGTTGTTGAATGAAATAAGTATTACCTGAGCATAAGGTTGGAATGAAATACAATCGGAATAAACAATATATTGTTTGATTTGCAAGAGGAACATCTATCCCATCCAAGAATAAGATTTTGATAAGATGGGAATAGTTATTCCAAGTATTCTGAAATTGTGGCCAGCAGTGGCATCTGGCAACAACGCATGTTTGATAGGGGTGGTGACTGGATGGGAATATTTATTGCCTGGAATTTAGGAACAGAAAATATCACCTACTCCTATTGTTAGTTATTACTCACTTAATTGGTGATAACAGTTCCTTGGCCCCCAACCTTCCAACTAAACAAAGTAATTGCAATTCCTCTTGGAATAGGGAATGGAATTATAGTTCTATCCAGCCTAAACAAACTGTAAGGGAACAGAATGTAATGATGGGATAAACGGCAGTCCTTAACAAAAAGAAAATAAGTAAAGGTCCATACCATGCCTTCACACATGAAACGCCCAGTCGGCAAAAGCATGGAATTCTTCCCTGCTTTTGACGATAGAGCTAAACGGAAGCAACGATTTCTTGAGTAGACTGCTTTGTCAACAAAAAGTTGGACAGAAGGTCCAGCAGAGCTTTCATTTTTGGAAATAAAGAGCTGCTCAAATCTCATATCTTTCTCTCTCGCATTATGAATTCGTGAGCATACCTGAATACAAATAATTGCAGATATTCAGCCACCAATAAAATTACTTAAAAACGAAGGGGAGGGCCATAGCATCTAGGGATAGCATTCCCACAATATAAATGCATCAGCATAATGTATGAGACAACAAATTAAATGTTCCCACAAGGGATCTTAACACCGAGAGAGGTATTAGTGTAAGAGATCAAGGCCCAAATTTGACCCACAGTTCAGCTAATTTCTAACAAGCCAAGCTGGAGCTATTCCAATAGCCTTTTGAATCGAGTTAAAAATCACAGATACTCAACTTGAAAGCAAAAATGTGATCTTAATTAATTGAACTTCATTCTGATATTCTGCAGATATAATCATATATATTATGCAATAATGTATAGTAGCTGTCATCCTTTAACAGTAGTTTACTAATGCAATATGTTAAATTTTACCAAGACTACGTATTTTGTCGAAGACACCTCTCTGCATCTCTCTCTCCTATTTGATGTGAAAAGTTAAGCATCCCACAGCCTTTATTTACAAAGTGGGGATCTCTCACTCTTTCAGAATTTCTGAAGGCGCAAGAGAAGGGGAGTGGCTGGCCCATTGATGGGCAGCCACACTCCTCTCTCACCAAAAATACTGGCATCAGTGGCCTAATTTGCTTGCCCCTTCAAATATATAGCCCTATCAGGACAATTAGGTCATTTTATGAAATGACCAATTCTTTTATGACCTAAATGCTTGCTGATTTAGCTAAAGCTGAAGCTAGCTCATGAAAGCACTGAGTGGACTTCAGAATTGGGCTAAGCAATGTTTGTACACACTAGAGAAATTTTAAAGGAACCTCGTACATGTTCAAAACCCTTCAATGATTCCCTCCATATATGAACTGCATTACAGAGACTCTCCAATAGGAGCCTATCAGGTAAACAACATTCAATAAACAAGATTTTATTACTCAAACCTCAGCAACAAATGCTCCAGCATGTGAATTGTCCTTAAAGGCAGCCCTTGGAATGCGGATCACCAAGTGGCGTGAAAACTTCTCTGCCAAAAAAGTGATATCAGAACAACTATTAGTTTTCAATATTGAAAACAAACAAAAGAGCACCTCATGCATCATATATACTGATTGCCAATGGCTCTTCCTAAATAGAAACCTTCACAAAGGAGAAGCACACAATACAAAACAAATTCCTCCATTTATGAGATGGCATAATATTATCTCCTCACTGAACCAGAATAGTGGGAAATTTGTCTCTCGTTATTTTGAATGCTTCTGTGATGCAGCAGAAATTGATGGCAAGGTACAATTTAGAAACAGAGACACAAGAATGCAATCGGTCAAGCAGCAATTCACAAATATCTCATCAATTGTTCACTCTTATTTTAATTTTGTACCTTCAGTAGAGGAATCCAGCTCAACTACCCAATTTTGGTTACATTGCAGAGAGTATTTCTCGAGTAAGGCTTCAAAAATTACTGATATCAAGAGATCAATCATTTGGTCTCCATTTTTATCTGCATTTTCCCTCTTGTTAAACTCCAAATCAAAGTATAGGTGGCAAGGGAAACCCTGCAAGAAAGAGCTAATCAGGATATTAGAAATTTGGGTTGTGAATAAAAAAAAAAAAAATTCATAAGTGGTTGTTATAGAGTTAAAGTTACCGAATTCTAAGGAGTCATTATTAATTTATGCCTAATTGCTCCCCATATAGATCCTCAAACCATGTTTTCTAAACAAACAAACGAACCCCTATTTCAGCTATGAACTTTTCTATTAATATGTTCTCATATGCATATATCCCTCGTTAGTCTGTCTTTATAGTAAACTATATTTGTTCTTCGCCGATTGGGGTTGTGAGGCTTACTCCTGATCTTGATTGAATATACTTACAGCAAAGTAGCACAACTCAACCAAAAAAAAAAAACACAAAGAGACAGCATATGTGTGAAACTACGAATATGGTTCTCTGCAAAGTAACATTTTGTCTTGCATCATGCGTTTCATGATTACAATCAAGCATCTAAATCTCAAGATCTAATTTCTGGTATTCTCAACTAAACCAATAAAAATGGACTTGCAAATACTGACAAATAGTTATCTTCTCTTTAGAGAATCCAGTTGTAAATAGGGAAGTGAGTGCAGGAGCCCCAATCATTTTCCCATTCTACTGTGAGGGGAAAAAAATCAATATAGTAACATGCAAGGATGTTCCATTTAATCATTTAAATGACATGTAATATGCTAAGATTAATCTTTACAATATATATGTAATAAATTTTTACAACATATGTATTAAATAAAATATATAAGGTAACAAGAAATACACCGTTCCATTTAATGATGACCAACAATACAAGTGTTATGTTCCTATGGCTACACAAATATTACAGCCTTGTTGCCTCCTTTGAAATTACAAATTTTCATAAAACAAAAGTAAGAATAAATGTGATATTCAAATTATGTGTGCCAGCTATTAGCAATCTAGCGCTTACTTGAGTAACTATTCTAATGCTTAAAATATTAAAGGCACCCCATTTCTTAACCATTTTCAATTGAAAAAGATTAAGGTGTCCCTAATCTCAATACGTTTCAACCATTTTTACAATTACGAAATTAAAATATAAACAAATATAAAATACACGAAAAATATACTTGGATCTAGATGTATATGATTATCAAACAAATAAGCACAATGAATAATAAATAGGCAGGATAAAATTTTTGGTGACGAAGGAAAATCTCCATAACCACGGTTATCAAATGAAACCCGCCGAATTTCTATAGCCAACAAAAGTAATGTACTAAGAAAGTCAACTTACAATATGGGTTGTACAAATATACTAAACTTAAACCGACTTACTCCCAATTTGTAACCCTTACCAAGGAACACCTTAGATTTGCCTTTAGCAGTGAAACTGGATACATTTTGGTCTTCTCATCAATCTTGCTTCACAAGATATAGAATTTCCTCACATCACTGCATCCCAACTTCCACACCACCCACGTCTTAAACAAAGGCTATCAGGCTAGAAGAAGTGTGTACAACAAAGAATGTTTTAGTAAGAGTGTAACGAGTAAGTCTTAATATTAAAGCTCAACAATGAATGAAAGGTTTTCTTAAAAGGAGCTTTTCACACACAATAAAGGAGAGAATTTTTGGAGCAGCTGCCTTTTCAAATGTTTTTCAATTATTGCTTAAATTGTAAAAGGGAGGTATTTATAGAGAGGGTGAAAATTATGTCAAAAAGATGCAACAAGGAAAAGGTCCACACTCTTGCGCTTATTAGGCACGGGCAATCTATGTAAGGTGCACTTATGCGCGGCTCAGGGGCATATTAAGCGTGCATAATTTGAATAAAGGGCACTGGTGCACATCTCGGGCTCATATTGAGCGCGGGCAATCTATATAAGGTTTGCTCGTGCGCAACTCAAACGCACATTGAGCATGTACAATCTGGACAAATGGCGCTCGCACGTATCTCAAACGACATCAAGTGCGGACAATCTGTATAAGATGCACTCATGCACGGCTCAAGAGCACATCAAGCGTGCACAATCTAGACAAAGAGCACTCGTGCGCACATTAAGCGCGGGCAATTTAGACAAAATGCGCTCGAGCATGGATTAGGTACAAATCAAACGTAGATATTGGGAGCTACACATTTGCAAAAATCAGGCGTGACTTAGTCGTGGATCTTCGTGATGCTTGATAATACTCCAATGATCAACTAGACTTAGTTACGGAATATGCCAACATATAATATTCCCAATATCAATAATCATATAAAATGGATGAAGAAAAATAAGATACCTACCTACTTTTCTCACACATAAAAATGGAGGAAAAATGAGAAACCCACTCATTATATTAACGCTCACAAGATGGGAGGAAAAAAGAGACAAAATAAGGTAGAAAAACTCGTACTTTTCAACACTTGATAATATAAGAAGACTCCATACCAGTATTGGTAATTCTTCCTATCATCTAATAAAATTGGATAAACCAAAATAATGCAAGGAAGAGTTCAAAAGAGCGGTAAGGAAAGCCCTTAAAGGGATCCTATAGGCTCCCCCCTTAAATACCCATTCCAGGGGAACGCCTTTTTCATTTCCAGATCAACATTGTCCACTAAGGGGAGCCAGTGACTTCCTTTCAATCAACTCCAGAAGGGAGCGTTTTAGCTCCCTCCATTTATTTCTATAAGGAAGCCCTTTGCTCCCTCATGAATTTAGAAAGGGACAATTTTCTCCCTCTAATTGACAGGGGTGACAACCTAATTTAATTATTGAGAGGTTATTTCACTTCCCTTGCATCATAAACATGGTCAACACTCAATCAATGAAATTCATTAAGCAACAAGTGATACGCCAATAATTAAGCAAAAGGAGGCTTTTGTTTATCTTATATTTTTAATGTCCCTTAGGCAACATATCCCCAACTATATGTTCCCCCTTCCCAACAGAACAGCAACCCCCTCCCCCCTCCTCACCTCCACGGCCAAACCTCTCGCCCCACTACCCCTCTCCTTAATTGATCCTTCCCACCATAACAAATGCTTCATGTTTTCCAAGGCAGACCCCCCCCCCCCCCC
>JAODPA010105982.1:0-20375 GCA_025585075.1 Nepenthes mirabilis
ACAAATAATTATTAAAACTAACTTATAAATATATTTTTTTAATTTGAGATATTGTATCTTTCACAGGAGAAGAGATCGAATCTCAAATCCTTAATCGGAGCCTGGACATTGAGCCAAACACTCATCGAGTTCCCACTCTTAGACTTTGCCCAGCGCTAATCCTTCACAGCCTTTCACAGGCTACCAAAGTGAGCCACCTATCACAGTTCATTCCCGGGAGCTAGGCCTCCCACCAACAGCTCATTAAGTCCCACACTCTTACATTTATACACTCCCACCGTACACTCAGCATATTTTCACATACCTCTAAGTGTGCGCCCTCTTTTCGTTCATTGCGAAAGGTTACTAACTTGAGTATCGGATTGTTTTCGGCAGGAGGAATCTTGCTGATCTCTAACCTCTTGTTTATAGTTTATATTGTGTAGGTTCCGGGTTAACAACGATATAAACCAGACCCACTCATGATCTCCTCCAGACGACGAGAAATCCAAAGGCTTCCTAATCAGTACGACAATCAAGGACTCAGGACGCAATATTAACACATTCTGTGGGAATGCGACAAAAAGTTTAGCATCTTTCCTCAACATTCACTCCTTCACACCAAGATGGTCAACACCATGGCACAAGCCAGTGAGCTAGCAAGAGACGCGGCTACACACGGCGATGACCCCTCAATGGGTAGCCTTGTTAATGAGCGACCGCAGCCCGACGTTCACCAACTGGCTGCCAAAATGGGCGACATGAGGCTGATGCTTCAAGCCCTCTGGAATCGGACGGGCACCGAGTGGATGGGAGCTACTCCTTAGGCGTCTCAAGCGTCATCCTCTAGGCAAGGAAGGTGTCGCACCAGGGCCCCAAGGGTAGATCAGATCATCCTAATGACATCGAGGCCCAGGCGGCCTCTGACAGCAGGGCCCAGAAGGCAACTAAAAGCCACCCTAGCCGAGACAAGTGGGAGGAGAGCCCAGAGCGGCGCAACCCCCGTAACTCCCGCAGCAAAAGGAGGCAAACAACCGCAGGCTCATAAAGCATGCGGCTGCCCCGTGCGGAAGGCCGTTGCGACCAGCACATTCAACAGAACCTGCAGAGTCCTATAGAGCTTCGCGACTTCATCAACATGCGGAGAAGCGAGTCTGACCTACCGATAGAGGAAAAGGTGAAGGTGATCTGGGACTACCTATTCAAGGAGAAGCCTGTACGATCTTCCATTGACCTGTGGAGCTCACCCTTCGCCATGGACCTTTGGACCTCGCTGCTCCCTCACAAGTTTAAAATGCTAACGTTGGACAGGTACGATTAGAGTAAAGATCCAATGGACCACCTCAACTACTTTCGCACTCACCTGTCCCTCCAGGGAGCGAGCGAGGCCGTGATGTGCCAGTACTTCCCCATCACCCTCAGGGGGATGCGCTGCTTTGGTTCCATGGACTCTTGCCGAACTCCATCTGCTCCTTTGACAAGCATGTAGACAGCTTCTTAAGTCAATTCACCTCCGGCCGGAGGGAAGAGAAGCAACCATGGTACCTGGTTTACCTCCACTAGTGAACGGACAAAAGCTTGAAGTAATTCCTCAACTGTTTCATCACTGAGGCACGGTGAATTTTCCAGCTCTCCGATGAGCTGAAGCTCAATGCCTTCGTTACTACATTGGCAGCAGGGGACTTCTTTAAGCACCTATTGCCCCAATGCTCTCAGTCCTTCCGAAAAATTGAGGTCATTACTTGAGCTTATATCTCTGCAGAAGAGGCCAACGAGATAAAGCGTCCCGAGCGTGCGGACCGTCCCTCAGAAGGACCTAAGCCAGTCGTTAGGAAGAAAAAGAACGGTGACAGTAGCCACTTTCTGAAGCACCGTAAGCAGCCTAGCCCCTACCGGGATCTAGGAAGGAGTACGGGCCAACGTCCCTAACTCCCTCGAACGATACCCGCGCAAATATCTTGATGTAGATTCAGGACGAAAAGTTTTTTAAGTGGCCAAAAGTGCTGAAGGGCCCGAGCAGTGGGGACCAGACAAAATACTATCAGTACCATCGCTGCTTGGGACATTCCACGGAGAACTGCCAAATCTTGCAGTAGGAGATAGAAGACTTGACCCACCATGAACACCTCAAACGGTTCGTGAAGGGTTTAGGGCAGGCCCTCGTAGCCTTACAAGGCGAGGCAAGTGAGCCTCTGAAGAACCGTATGGCTGCCGATGTGATTAATATGATCTCAATAAGGTCAGACCCTAGCAGATTTCATCGTTAAGACGAAAATCCCAACTCTAGAGTCCCACACATCTCGAAGAGCTTGGGTGCACCAAACGTTCCATCATGGATTCTGAATGTTAACGGCTCATCCACCCAGACAGGCAGTGGAGTTGGAGTCGTGCTTAGAACTCCAGACGAGAAAGAGATCAAGTACTCTGTTACACTGACCTTCCACGCCACCAATAACATGGTAGAGTACAAAGCCTATCTTGCCGGACTTCATCTAGCAAAGGAGTACTCCGCCAAATCGCTAATAGTGCGCAACGACTCATAACCGGTGGTCAATCAAATTTAAGGAGCCTTCGAAGTATCAAACCCTCAGCTCACAAAGTACCTGGCGATAGTAAAAGCCCAGATCCAGGCGTTTGAACACATTAAGATCGAACATATCCCCAAAATTAAAAACTGAAAAGTCAATCAGTTGGCAAGAAATGCAGCCACAAGATCTTCGGAGCAATACGCCAAGTGCCTACAGGAAATCCTAGCTTGCAGGAAGTACTGCAGGTTAACGAGGGCGACAATTGGATGACCCCATACCTCAGGTATCTGATGGAAGGAACGTTGCTTGTAAACGCCGAAAAGACCAAGCGAATCAAGAAGACAGCAGGCTGGTATGCGATCTTCGATGGTAAACTATACCGGTAAGGGTATTCCCCTCCCTACCTGAAATGCCTAACTCCCAAGGAAGCTGAGTACGCATTGAGCGAAGTCCACCTCAACATATGCGACTCACACATCGGAGGAAAAAATCTCGCATTCAAGATTATGCAGCAAGTTCTTTTCTTACACATAATGAAACTTAACACCCTAGAATTTGTGAATAAGTGCGAAAGCTGTTAGGTTCATGGGACCATGGCTCATTTGCCTCACACAAAGCTGCATAACTTACAGTCCCCATAGCCGTTCGCGCAATGATGGCTCAATATCCTTGGACCTATACTCTTAGCCTCCGGGCATAGGAAGTTCCTTATCATCGGTATTGATTACTTAACCAAATGGGTAGAAGTAGCTCCTCTGGCGTGAATCACCGAGCAGAACGCCACGACGTTCCTCTGCTAGAGCATCAATTGTTGTTTTGTGATTCCAGAGGTCGTAGTAACTGACAATGGAACTTAATTCATCGGCAAACGATTCACCAAGTATTGTACAAGTTTGCGCATCAGCCTAATTCATACGTCAATGTATTGTGTCATCATTTAATAAAATTAATTATTTTTATAATCTTGTGTGTTCATTCATATGGGTGTTTGCATGCATAACATTTCAAAAAGTAAAATGACCTAGATTGCCCTTAAGTCGGGAGAATTTTTCTCTGTCCATAAAACAAAGCCTTGGCTCCGTGCCAAGCGGCCATGTTGAATATTGACTCCGCATCGAAAGGCCCCAAGTGGCCCTTATAGCCTTGGCTCCATGCCAAATGGCCCAAAAGCGGCCATCTCGAATCTTGACTCTGCATTGAAAGGCCCTAAGAGGCCCTTTAGACCTTGGTTCTGCACCAGGCGACTCTAGAAGTCGAAACATTAGGCTTGGGGGCTTTTGAAGTCCCCAATACGCGGCCACCAAAACCTTAGAGGGTAAGAATTGTAAGCGTGTGGCAACCTTCTCCTAAAGAAAAGAGCACCCTCAGTCTACGATGGTTGTGAGATAGGACCATACACACGAGAGCGACACGCCATGAGCATGTGCGAAAAAGGCCTAAGACTCAGAATCCAACTGTTGTAGCCTAAAAACCTAGCTGGCCCTTGGTGTGGCTCCACTGAGCTTGTAACGACGTCCATTTCACTGGACCGAGCTTCCCATTAAACGCGCGGATGTGACGACATCCTATGACGAAGAACGAGTACGGCGCAAGAAGGCACCGAATTCGAGCCTTAGCGGCAATAGCTTTACAAACTTAGCCGTTAAAACAAGAGTTACGATTTTAAAAATTATATCGTACACTCAAAGGCACCAAATGTGAGAAAGATAGCTACCTTCCATTCATTATGCATATACAAGGCGTTGTCAATCAACAAAAAAGGAAAAAAAAAACTATACAAAAGCAATGGTGTCCTTATGAATCTGATAGGCCCGCCTCCTCAAAGAAGTTTCTCAGGCGAGAGCTGTCAGAAACCCCAACATTCCCTGGATGAAAGGCGCCCTCAAAGACACCCAGAAGCACGAGGGAGGCAATCTTGCGACACAGGCGGATGCCATCCCAGAACCTAACGTCAAGTACAAAGCCCACCTCCCTCGAAGTGAGCTGCCGCCTCAGGTTTGTGGAAAGGCAGGAGATGTCATCCTCCAAAGTGGTGGCCAATCCCCTCAGCTACTCAGCCCCCCATCTCAGACATGCGCCTTCTTACGTCAGCCACTTGTTCTCCTTCCTTAGCTACCCGTTCTCCTCCCTCAACTGCTCGTTTTCCTCCCAGAGTACAGCGATTTTAACTCCCACACGCTGGACTGTCTCCTACTCAAACTCCTCCCTAATACGATAAAAGTATCCGCGTAGTTGAGCAATCACCACATTGAGAGAGTTAGCTTCCCTAGGGACTATTAAGGAAAAATGAGAGATTAGAAACCCTAAAATTCCAGTCAACAGAGGAACACTCGATTCAGAACGATCATACCTGAGGGAGGGACGCATCTGGGCGACAAGCTCCACCTCCTGATGCTAACAAGCTCAAGGGCTCTATGTGCTTGACCGCGACCTCCACGAAGTTGGGAACGTCTAGAGCCACGGGTGATGGGGGAATGCTTGGGGGCTTCAACTCCTGAACCATCCCCACCGCAATAGCCTCTCGGATCAAGGCAGCACCAGATGAACTGGCAACCTGTCCGGCTTTGACTTTCTCATTGACGACAACACTCTCCTGGACGCACGCCTTCGAAAGCGGCCTAGCAGGCAATCCAGATCCCTGCCGGACCTGGCACAAGCTCCAAAGTGCCAGTTCTCTCAGCCTCTTTAGGATCTGGTGCGTCGATCTCCACAATCGTCATGCCCTCGACAGTCGTCTCTTGTGGCTCAAGATCAATGAAGGGACCTGTGGGAAACCCTCCTCCGAAATGAAGTTCCACCATGGGAACACCATACTCAGCCAGCACCATGGCAAGGATCAACGAGTACTCAGCCACTTCGTCCAGTGGCTCAATATCCAGCGCTTGCCCTGGAATAGGACTCATGGCGCATGCGGCTAGCCTTGTAGCCAGCCTCTGTGACCTCCGGGTGGAAGTGCCTCAGACCTCCCTCAGCCTCTTCAGTAGGGCTCCCACCTCTTCGTCTAAAGACATCTCCAGCAGTGAGTAGCTCTCCTTGGCGTTTTTCCCTGATGGCTCCTAGAGCGCAATGGACCTAGAATTCTTCTTCTTGAGGCTAGCGATGGCCCAACCAGACTCAAGAGCTCACTTGCGACGGCACAAGTATGGGAAGTTAGATAATAGCCTTGGATGGAAAATATCTTCATCTCTGAGTTAATGGCAGCAACCAGCTTCGCCACCCCACTAAACTCTTCGACGACCACGTCCCCATGGAAGAACCTCGGGACTGGACCCCACTCTCGAGAGAGCTCCGAATCCAAGGGTTCTTGCAAGAAGAAGAAATGATTCTTCCAATTCTTCACTAAGTCTGGGTTGGATCCTCGAGAGTGAAAGTTGGTTCGGGGAGACATCAAGATCAAATCCTCTAGCTCTGTGAAGCGGAAGATTACCTTCGCTGCGTTCACATCGAACACGCAAGAATGGAGGCGGGAAAAGATACACAAAGAGACCAAGTAGCAAACGGCAATGCCGAAGCCTCGCGATAGGAAAACCCAATGCCTCGACAAATGCGTACAACTTGTATGGCATAGGGTAGTGGAGCCCTCCCTTCAAATGGTACTCGTAAACATAGATGAAACCCTCTAGAGGGGCGTTGGCCCTACCAACTAAGCCAAGAGCGCAGTAAGTCATGTCCCTAGGAATCCCGTAGTCAACTGTTAATGCGGCGATGGCACTCACCGTCAGAACGAACGCAGTGTTGTTGGCCCCCCTATGGCGAACTGTTCGAAAGACACGGGAAGAGGAAGGAGAACTCTTCATCATCATCTTTTTTTCTCATGGGAATATCAGAGATTCTCAGTGCAAGGAAGCGTGAAAAATGGAATCCATCGAAGGCACCAATTAAATAGGCAGCAAGACGCCATTGTGCGGGAAACTCATTTGGCGCTTCGCATGATGGACAGGCTATGCGTCCATTCAGTAGAAGCACTGCGAGTTCCAAACAACAGCCAATCATGGTCCCTGCCAGATTGTGGATTGCTATCACCTCAGCTGCCTACCCAAAATCCTGACTGTCACACCAGTATTTAATGCGGATTCTGACCGGCAGCAGCAGGGCTTCCAGGGCACACATTCAAAAGGAAAATTAATCATTCCAGCATAACAAACAACAAAAAATAAACCGCATGGCTAGGTAAAAAATTTTATTATATAATCCACTAATAAACTCTTTTTTACAATAAGAGGCGGCCAATAGTCGTGGATTACAACTAGCTGCCCTCACAGGGCCCTAAAGGATCCAAAGCCGTATACTCTGATAGGTCCGCGCGAGTCTAGGCGCTAGAGTTTTGAGAGTCAAAGATGCCGATGCGAAAGTTTGGCTCCTCTAGTGTGACAAGCCTCCGGCTGAGATGGATACCATCATAGAATCTCTTCTCCAGTGTAGGAGCCACCTCCTCCGGCCTGAACTTTGACCTCAATTCAGCCTCTAAGTGCACGCGTTCCTCTCCAGAGTATGCCCGAAATCGGTCAAACTCCTCCTAAAGAGCTAAAATGTGGTCCCAAGCCTGCATGTTGGCGCCGGTAAGCCTCAACGTCCTTGCTTCTGACTCCGCTCACGCCCTCTCAAAGTGTGCGGCGCGAGCTCTCGTCTACTCAATCTCTCCGACCGCAACCTGCACCTTAGCTTCAAAGTTCTTAACAGCCCTGGCGACTCAGTGGAGCATGGGATCCACCCTCCTAGGCCTACAGCGACATGGGGAAGTGGACGCCCCCTCCATCTCGAAGCCCGGTGGCACCCTTAAAAATCTCATTGGTCCTATGACAGAGGCCTCTAAACAATAGCCTTCTATCGCTGCTACTGGTGCAGCATCGTTATGGATCCCTAAGGCATGTGTGTCCCTCGCGGACCCACCAGGGGAAGACTCAGATTCTAATAAAGAAGACGATCTTTCCATTAATGTCTAAAAAAGGCAAAGAAAACACACATTTCACGTTCTCAAAGTCGCTAAGGGAAGCGAAGGCCATGGAGGGAACTCAGGAGTTTAAAGCAAGTCATTATGGCGTGACACCCCAAGATCTCCCACGCAATTAATGCGTCAGAAAACCCGGTGGATGTGACGTCCACCATCAGCAATTGATCTCCCAGGATCATAGACGCCAGCGACCTCTTCACACCGCACCCTCCCATCGACGGTCTGCATGGGGACTCGAGGGACGACACCGGCGGAACAGACCACAGGTGATTAGGAATGCTCAAGAGCGCGGATTGGCCCGTGCGACTACGAGTGGATCCGATCGCCCCTGAAGTGTAATTTGCAAAGCAACAAAGGAAGGGAGATGCATAGGTAAAGACTACTGCTTTTATTAATTGGAGCTTTCTTTACAAAGTATAAAGCTTGCGACAGCAAAAGTACAAAAAAGAGAAAAATACAATATGGAGCATAAAGCCCAGAATAGCGGCCAAGAATGCTTGCTGAATTATCAGAGAACGAGATCAACATCAGATCTCTCTAGCTTCGTCACTAGAACTCCGATTCACCCAAGCAAAAGAGTCACCGGTGCTGGCCCGACCCTGAAGGTTTATCCAATGTTAACCATAGCGGCAAAACTAGCACTCATTGCAGCAGTCACAGGGACTCCACCTCCTGCCTCCTCTCCGGCAGACACATATGATGCGTCAGGGGCGGTTGAGGCCCCCAATGACATGTTATCCCAATGACAAAGAGCCCCATAATAGCTCCACAAAGACCCTCCCCCACACTGGAGATCGTGCTAGTCGCGAGG
Organism: Nepenthes mirabilis; assembly: GCA_025585075.1. Taxonomy (NCBI): domain Eukaryota; kingdom Viridiplantae; phylum Streptophyta; class Magnoliopsida; order Caryophyllales; family Nepenthaceae; genus Nepenthes; species Nepenthes mirabilis. The sequence goes on from JAODPA010105982.1 coordinate 8,270, forward strand.
GAGGAGTGTAACGGCGAAAGAATGGCCAACCCACCCTCATTAGTACGAGGAAGCTCCCACCATCGGGGTGTGAAAATAGTCTTCGGCAGAAGCTCCGGATCTCCGGCAAGTCCATCCGATTCCTTTACGAATTCCCGCCGGGAACGGGACAAGCCAAGGGCTTCACATCATTCCTCTAAGAATCAGCTAAGGCATGGATCCCTCCATCGGTGAACTCCCCTATTTATAGGCAAGCCGGTTCCCTGTCCGCACTCAGCCAGACGCGCCGGCCGATGGCTGTCTATCACTAAATGGAAAAGTCTCCAATACCAACGCAGATTCTAGCGTGCGAATCCTTCCACTCAGAGCAACGAATCTCTGCGGCGTCTGAAAAGTCCGCGTGATCGTCTAGGAAAGGTGCGACACCGGATGAAGACAAAGTCTAGCGCATCTCGAGGAAGGATGCATGGTGGCTGGCTGGACACTCATGGACATGCCAGCCACGATTATAAGTCGGCCCAGACATGGGGGGTTAGTATTGGGTCCAGTATAGGTGAGTTCCAGGAATCGTAAGGCCCAATTCAGGTAGTAGTGGCCCAAACAATCAACATGGCCCAGAACTCAAAACAGCCTCCATGGCAGCTCAGCACTCACAGCCAATCAGCGGTTCCTACAACTCATTAATGTAACTGCAGGTGATAGACGTGAGGCAATAGAGACAAACAAAGGTCAACTCTGTCAGTCGCGGCTCGCGCCGCTCCCTATAACTGACGAGCTAATCCTCGCGCAAAGAGAAGGCTAAGTGTGGCCAGTGATGCACGATAGTCTCCTCACTGCCACAATGCGACAACTGACACCACAAACCGTCACCAACGATCAACGGCCTATGAATCCCTACAAAAAGGATTCTCGCATCCAAAACTCCACTGCATGGAGCCTATAAATTCCCTCTCCTTCTACAGGAGAAGAGATTGAATCCCAAATCCATAATCGGAACCTGGGCATTGAGTCAAACATTCCCTAAGTCCCCGCTTTCAAACATACGTCCAGCGCTAATCCTTCACAACCTTTCATAGGCTACCAAAGTGAGCCACTTATCACAGTGCATTCCGGGAGCCAGGCCTCCCACCAACCTCTTATCAAGTCCCATACTCTTGCATTCATATGCTCCCACCGCACACTTAGCATATTTCCATGTACCTCTAAGCGTGTGCCCCTTTTTCGTTCATTGCGGGAGTTTACTAACTTGAACGTCGGAGTGTTTTCGACGAGAGGAATCTCACCGACCTCTAATATCTTATTTGTAATTTGTGTTATACAAGTTCAAGGTTTACAACGACGGAAACCGGACCGCTCGTAATCCCCTCCGGACGACGAGGAATTCAAAAACTCTCTAATCCGTACGATAACTAGGGACTCGGAACGCAATAAAGACTTTCTAATTTAAAAATAATAATATATGCTAACAATATCCTTTTAACTAATTTTCTTTTCATCCAAATTTTCAAATCCCAACAGAGGGAAAAACTATTCTTAAATTTAAAACATTTTATATAAAGTTGTGATGTGGAATCGGTCTTTGTTTGATTAAATGAAATTTATACGATGTAAAAGGGGTAGCACAGTTATGCTTAGCCTTGCCCGATTTCATACTCAACAAAAATCCCACAAAAAATTGAAAAGCATGTTAATTGCGAAGTGTAAAATCTTAAGAATTGGCAAATTTCTTGATCCAGTCAGCATTCTACCATATTCTGTTTTTAACTTGAAGATGCCAGTGGGATTTTCATTCGAGCAACTTTCCAAAATCATATTGTGTAGAATATCGCATTTTGAGAGCTCGAGTAATTTTTTTTTTTTTTGTACAGAGTTTTAGATTATGTTGTAGGGACCCTGTGCTCTGGAGCTCGAGCAATCCAGCTGGGTAGTTATATGAGATAATGAGAAATATGATAGGCAAAAGCTAACTGCTAGAAGTCCTAATTTTTAGAAGAGATTTTTGGGAGGCATAATAGCCGAATTTGGAGGAGTAAATGCAAAGCAAAGTTACTCAAATATTAGTAAAAGGAAATCCAAAATTGTACCAACTAGGTAGTTAATTAAATCAATGCAAGTCAAATGGAAATAAGTAATTATCTATTAAATAAAGAAAGATTTCAATTGTCAATGAGGAATAAATTCAGCCAACATCTGTCTAGAAATCCTAAGACTAATGATAGGAATAACCACTTAGAAATACCCCTTCTTTCTATAAATAAAACCCTTTAAAATCTTATCTTTTTTATATTGGGTATTGGTCACTCTTTTGTGGGTGCCATAATAAATGGATAGTTGTCGGAGAGTCGCACGATATTCGTGCAGGGGTCGGTCGATAATCATCCAAGTGATAAATGATATTGAAGGATCACGCGATATTCATACTATGATTGGTTAAGGATCAAACGAATGTTAGTAAAGTCGTGTATGACAAGCACCTAATTTACGCTTGTGCACCGATTCCAAATGTGAATCGCTCGAGGCACATCAAAGGGAACGCTGGTACGTGGATTGTAGTGGTCAAGCGCGCAACTAGCACTCATGCACCAATTTCACTGGGTGAGGGCCCGACAGGCGCTCAAGCGCCGTGCATGACATGATTTTAGGATAATTTAAAATTATTTCTCATACAATGAGCGCTGCACAGAAAGAGAGAAGAGAAAGAGATTTGACATCCAATTAAGATCTAATTTAAGTTTTTATTCTTCACCAAGATTATGTACGTTATTTTACAGTGAATTTTTAAGATATATTTCATTTAGTTGCTCTTATTTCACATTGTACATTCTCTTATGAGTTGTTAAGTGTGTTAATAGTTATAATCAACCATTCTTCACTTGAAAATATAGTGAAAGGATTTCGAATGGGGTCATTTGTAACCAACACTATTATTATAATTCAAAATTTGCCTTATAATTTTTTTCTTAATTAAAAAAAAAATTTCACATTAAAATATTGTACATTATATTTCTTGCACTCATGAGTTTGGTGATTGACATTCGATAGGAGTTTCGGATTTTGTTTTATTATATTAGATTGTGTGTACTGATCGAACCCCAATAAGTAGTATTAGAGTATATGTTATAAAAATATAATTTGATGGCATCAATATCGATGAGTTTGTCTTTTTATGTTGAGCAATTTAATAAGAAAAATAGTTTCATTCTTTGACAAAAAATGGTAAAAATTATTTTGACCCCAAAAAAGAACGGTAAAAACACTTCGAAGTAAGGAGGATTTATCAAAGAAAATGAAGGATGAGGAGTGGCAAGATATGAGGGATAATACTAATTATACAATCAAATTGTATCTCGCGGATAACATTCTTCAAGAAATCATCGGCTTATCAGATCTAGTAGAGGTCTAGATGACATTTGAAAGTCGATATAAGTCCAAATATTTAACAATAAGGTTGCATATGAAGAAGAAATTCTATAGCCTTCATTTGTCAAAAAGGGAAAGTTTTAAAAAGTACTTGGATGAGTTTAATTGGATATTAACATAAATGTCAGCACTTAATGAGAAGATCAAGGAAGAAGACAAGGCGTTAATATTACTGGCTTCTTTGCCGATTTTATATAATCCTATTGTTATGACGCTATTGTTTGAAAAAAGCGTGCTTAACCTTGATGAGACTATTACTTCCTTATTTATGAATGAGTCAAAGTGAAAGGAAAACATTGAGGTTTTGGGGGAATTAAAATTTTTGGTATCCACTAGCGGTCAAAAACATGGGAGATCAAGGGATCAATACTATAAATCGAAAAGAAGTAATGGCCTATCCAAATTTCCAAATATGGAGTGTTTATATTGTGGTAAAAAGGATCACATGAAACGAGATTATTTCAAGAGGAAATAGGAGAAGGAGGGGGAAGGCGAGCGTCAAGAGATGAGGGATCATAACAAAAATAATCGAGTGAAAAAGCACGTTTTGTGCTAACGTGTTTCGACCCCATTGAAAGTATAGCGGAAGTAGAGAATAACAATAAATATCTAATACACGTAAAAGATATTTAATTCTAAATGCTAACAAGTTTAACAATCATGTACGATATAAGTACTTATAAGCAATAAAGATAAAGACTCAATTTTTTGATGACGAAGTGAAAACTCGATACCTACGGTATCGAGAAAAATACTCCGGGCTTCAACGGCCAGGAAAGCAATGCACTACAAAAATCAACCAACAGACCGGGTGGTAATGACACGCTAACCTAGCCAACTTACTCCCGTCACGTGATCCCTACCAAAGAACTCATTGGTTTGCCCGCAGCAACGGAACCGGACACCTTTCGGTCTTCACGTCAATCTTCCCTCGAACCACTTGAATTTCCAATCACGAACGAGTCTTCTTCTTCATGAACCAAAGTCTCCAACGATGGTAGAAGGTAAAGTTTCAATGGTTAAAGAAGGTGGGTGAGAAAACTAGTTTGAACATATAGAACAATATTGTAGAGTTAGTTTTTTCAAGAAGAGCAATAATAACTTTGAAATATGAGAGGGTTTTCTTCTCAAAGAGGCACACCAATCGATTCTGTAGAATTCATAGGGTTTCAAAATACAAGGCTAGTATATATAGTGGAGCCAAAAACGCGTTCAAAAAAATCTACCCGTTGCACCGGCGCTCGAGCGGGGTAGGTGATGGGTCGGCCGAGCGGGAGGCGAGGATAGTCAACGAATGGGTGACCGAGCCCAACAAGCAGGCGCTGAATAAGGCACCCGAAAGGTAGGTTGGCCTCTTTCCGGCCGGAGAAGTTGGCAATAATATGAGTGATAAAATGAGATGATAAGTCAATGGGCTGACCACTCAGCAGAGCATATAGAAATAGTGCCTTCTCCTTGGAAAGGGATGAGAAGTGGGAAACGGGGAACAGGTTCGTGAGCATGATACGGCTCACGACCAGTCGCCGAGAGGAGAGGTATGAAGTCGGGGTGGCTTTGCCATTCCACTCCAGAGAGGCACCGTGGAGAAAGGTGGCAATTTCATTAAAAGTAGGCCGGGTGAGCGCCGAAGAGTAAGGGTAGGGTGGATTGGCCACCCGAGGGATACCAATAATGCGGGCAAGGATATAAGCAGTAATGTACAGTTGCGCCCCACGCACGACGGTGGAGAAAGAATTGTAAGTGATCGCATGAATATTTGAATAAAATTCTTGAATAAGGATGAGCGACGGAGTAATCAAACCTGTGATGACCGACGCCCAACCACGGTCAAGGAAAATAGACGAGATGGAAGGGTCGACAGAGTCAAGGCGGACTTCCCGTTCGAGGGAGAGTTGCCGATGAGACATGCGGGTAGAAAACAGAGACTCTGCCTCGGGACTAATAAAGCGATCAGGAGCGAAGATTCCACTCGGCCGAGATCATTTGCCGCTGGATTTGCGTGACAGAGACTTGCGAGGAGCCAACATCCGAAAAATAAGCACACTCCAATTTAAAAATATATATATATATATTGTTTGTTTTTTTTTTTTTTTTGAATAAGTTGAAATTATTGAAGGGGGAAAAACGTGCACGTGACTCAGACGTGAACAGTGCCGGCGTTCACCGTCGACGGCGGCGTAAGGGGTTACGGATGGCACACGGCAGACGACGAGTAGCACGGGAACGCACCGCCAGAGACCCACTGGAGCACCACCTCCGACACCCATGTCACCGGCCGATTTGGGCAGCGGGGAGGAGCACCCACACGGTGCCTGGCCAGCGGTGACCGAGAAAATACCGAAACTGCCATGAACGGCCGGTGGCAAGGAGGGTCAGGGATTCACTGATCCATGGACAACAAACCAAATCCACCCAAGAACCGGTGGATTTGAAGGAAGGAGGAGATCCGTGAAGTCAGCCACCCATAAATGAGGCCAATTTAGGTCCGAAACCACCATGAACGGCGGCGGTTGCACAGAACCAGAAACGGAGAGGAACAAGGGTGGAGTTTACCTTGAGAATGCCGCAATCTGTGTAGAGTAGGCCGATCTGGTGATGAAGGAAAGGAAGAGAGGCGGCCGACACAAGAAGAGGAGAGGAGCAGCGAGGATTGTGAGGGTTCGTGGGCGGCGCTCGCTACTTGCTCGAAGATAAAGGCAAGCAAGGAGAGCGAGCGGAGAATTCCGCCTTTTCCCTTTTTTTTTTTAAATTATAAAGGGGAGGATTCATTCGTCGGGGGGTGAGCACACTCCGAGGACAGTTCTTAAAAATTCAAACCGCACACTGTCTAAAGGTTTGGTGAGGATATCGGCCAGCTGATGTTCGGTTGGCGTGTGCGTAAGGGATATGACACGAGTTTCCACAGGCTCACGAATGAAATGATGCCGAATATCGATATGTTTGGTGCGGAAATGTTGCACAGGATTTTTGGAAATATTTATTGCACTAGTATTGTCACAGTAAATCTGCATAGTATCCTGGACAATACCATAGTCAAGAAGCATTCGTTTCATCCATAAGAGTTGGGTGCAACAGCTGCCCGCGGCGATGTATTCGGCTTCGGCCGTAGACAGAGAAATAGAATTTTGTTTCTTACTCAGCCAAGCTACCAAATTGGAGCCGACATAAAAACACCCTCCGGAGGTGCTCTTTCGATCCTCAATATTTTCGGCCCAATCGGCATCGGAGTATTCGGTCAAAGCAAAATTAAAGTCATTCGAGAAAAGAATTCCAAAAGTAGATGTCCCGTTGATGTATCGAATAATGCGTTTGACAACACTTAAATGGGATTCTTTTGGATTGGATTGATAGCGGGCGCAGACACCGACACTAAATGTAATGGCGGGTCTGCTAGCCGTCAAATATAAGAGACTGCCGATCATACTTCTGTAAAAAGATGGATCGACACTCTTGCCTGCAGGATCACGATCTAACTTGGAGGAAGTGCTCATGGGAGACCGAGTATGTTTAGAGTTATCAAGATTGAATCGTTTGACAAGGTCCTTGGCATATTTTGCTTGGGATATAAAGGTACCGTGAGGGAGTTTCCGAATTTGCAGGCCAAGAAAGTATGCAAGTTCTCCAATCATACTCATTTCAAATTCAGAGGCCATACATTCTGCAAAGGAATGTGCACATGAGTCGACAGTAGCGCCAAAGACTATGTCATCAACATAAACTTGGGCTACCAACATACATTTTTCAGTCATTTGCACAAATAGAGTTTTATCCACACTCCCTCGAATAAAACCATGATCATTTAGGTACGATGTAAGGCGTTCGTACCAAGCTCGGGGAGCTTGTTTAAGGCCGTAGAGAGCCTTCTTGAGTTTGTACACATGGTCAGAAAATGTAGGGTTCGCAAAGCCTTTCAGTTATTCAACATAGACTTCTTCTTGTATGAACCCATTTAGAAATATACTTTTAACATCCATTTGGTATAATTTAAATCCCATGGTACATGCAACAGATAGAAGGATACGAATAGACTCCAGACGAGCCACAGGGGCAAAAGTCTCGTCATAATCAATACCTTCTACCTGAGTATATCCTTGAGCAACCAGGCGGGCTTTATTTTGAGTGATATTTTCATTTTTATCGATTTTATTTTTAAATATTCACTTGGTTCCAATGACATTTGTATGGGTAGGTCGGGGAACCAAGGTCCAAACATCATTTCTCACAAATTGATTGAGTTCCTCATGCATGGCATTAGTCCAGCACTCATCAAGCAATGCCTCTTCGACCTTTTTGGGTTCGATATGAGAGACATAACAGGTATAGGCGAGCTGATTTAGAATGCGGCGACGCAGCCTCATACCTTCATTAACATCGCCCAACATTAGGTCCTTTGGATGATTGAGCTTAACTCTAGAAGAAGGTTCCTTTGTGGGAATGACAGTAGGTGTTACTTGCTCAATGTCAGGAGAGGATATGTTGGGTAAGGCGTCATCATGATCATCATCTTGATTTGAGCAATCATTGCTTGTAGAATGGTCATGAGGAATATCATTCACAACAACGTTTATGGATTCCATAACTGTTTGAGTGCGCAAATTATAGACTCGATAGGCTCGACTAGTTAAGGAATATCCCAAGAATATTCCTTCATCACGTTTTGAGTCAAATTTTCCTAAGTTTTTCCTATCACGTAGAATAAAATATTGACAGCCGAAGATATGGAAGTACTTAACATTTGGTTTCATTCCTTTCCAAAGTTCATAAGGGGCTGTTTCTGTCCCAGGTTTTAGGTAGACCCGGTTGATTATGTGACAAGCCGTATTCACGGCTTCGCCCCAAAAATGCATGGCAATATTTCGACATTGCATCATTGTTCTGGCCATTTCTTGAATAACCCGATTTTTATGTCTACAATCCCGTTTTATTGAGGGGTGATGGGTGAAGAAAATTCATGGTGAATTCCCTCATCATTACAAAATGTTTCAAATTTTGAATTCTCAAACTCATTGCCATGGTCACTCCGAATTCTAATGATAGAGGAACCTCTTTCATTTGCAATTCTTTTACACAAGATTTTTACGTGGTCAAAAGTATCAGATTTTTCTCGAATAAGATCTATCCATGAATACCTAGAAAAATCATCCACAATAACTAAAATGTACTTTTTATCACCTAAACATTCAGTTCTAGACGGCCCCATAAGGTCCATCTGAATTAATTCAAGAGGCCGTGAAGTGTTGATATCACTATGAGATGAGTGACTTGATCGAATTTGCTTTCCTAATTGACAAGGACCACACACATGATGTTTTACATTTGACAATTTAGGTAGTCCTTCAACACAACTCTTCTTCGAAATTTTTGATAAGCTTTTAAAATTTAGGTGGCCAAGGTGTTGATGCCACAATTCAGTTGTGTCAATTTTAGCAGATTTGCATTCAAGAATATTATTAGGCTCAATACCATAAAGATTGTCAGGAGTTCTCTTTCCCTCTAAAACAATTGAGCCATTTGTGTCATAAATGGAGCATTTATCTTGGAAGAATCGAACCTCAAAATTATCATCACAAAATTGATTAATACTCAGGAGGTTAGATTTCAATCCTGATACATACAACACATCACAGGGCTTCGAGAGACCAGAAATACCAATCAGGCCTCGACCAAGGATAGGAGCTCTTGAGCCATCACCAAAGACAACCATCCCATCAGGATAGTCTGACATTGAAGAGAACATGGCTCTATTTCCACACATGTGTCTAGAGCATCCACTATCCAAGTACCACAGAGATTGATTTTGAGCTTTTAAAGCTATATGAGCAACGTGGCATTGGATTGTTTTTGAAGAATTTTTCAGTTCACTTTTCTTTACCCAAATTTTTCTTCCCGAATACATTTTCTGATTTAACATTTTCACTTGTTCATCCAAGTGCTGAATGTGAACAACGAGTTTATTCATTTTTAGCCCTTGTCGTTGGTTGTACAGAAGATTCATAGTGTGGCACCGAGAACGAATATAATCTACTTTTCCACACGCATGACAGGTAGGCACGAATTTAGGTCTGAAAGAATTGTTCTTAGACATTTGATTGAAATTTTTGGAGGTCTTGAAAGTGTTTGATGATTTGTTCATGACCTTTTGATTATATGAGTTAGGCAAACGAGTTGGGCCAAAACTTTTCTCCACACGTTGAGGCACGGTCTTAATGACTTTGGGAGTGGTAGTATTTTTAAGTGGAGTTTTTGTAGCGGGAATAAATACAGTTTTAGGTTGTGGACCATGTTGGGAGAGTTTCTCAACATATCCCAAACTCTTTTTATTTCCAGTCATTTTCCCAATTCCCAGCATATGATCAAGTTTTTGGGTTCCACTTAAGAATTTTTTCAGATCATTTTTAGTGTTCTCAAGCTCCACTTCTAGAGTCTTAATTCTAGTGATTAAGGAGCTATTTTAACTTTCCAAATCAAGACGGATAACAGTGGCACTTTTCAATTTCATTGTAACTTCATCCTTTTCTCTTTCCAGGTTGATGAGTTTAGTATTTAAACTTTTATTCACTTTCTTTACTTTTTTAAACAATCCTTAAAAAGTTTATCATATGCTTCTTGAAGCCCATCAAAATCATTATCAAATTCTTCATGAGAAGAATCTGACTGTTCGGGAGATACACTTGTGGCTTCGTCACCGTTGATGATAGATGTTATGAATGCCATATAATTTATTTCATCATCCTCAGAGGATTGTTTATTGTGATTTGAGTCATCTTCATCATCCGTTAGAGATACATTTAAGGCTTTTCCTTTTTGGCATTTAAAATTTGGACACTCAGTCCGAATATGACCGAAACCGGAGCATTCATGACATTGGATTCTTGAAGATTTTTTGGTTTTAACATATCTAGTTTCCTTTTTATTCTTTTTGAATGGATTGTGAGACAGATCAGAAACTTTAGAAGGTCGTTTGCTGTTCTTATTTTTGAAAATTTTTTTAAAATTTTTAACGAATAGAGCAAAATCCTCATCACTACATGATTCATCGTCTGAGTGACGATCTTTCTCTTCCTTTACTGTTTTCAGGGCAATTGATTTATTTTTCTTGGATTGAGGAAGATTGTGCTCATATGTTTGAATAGATCTTACCAATTCTTCGATTTTAAATTTGTCTAAGTCTTTACTTTCTTCGATTACTGTTACTTTTGGCCTAAATCGTTCAGGTAATGATCGTAAGACTTTTCTAACAATTCTGTTCTCAGGGATTCGTTCTCCTAAATTAAACGTGGAGTTTACAATATCATTTAATTGGGCATAGAATTCATTAAAGGTCTCATCATCTTTTATTTTTATTTCTTCGAATCTAGTGGTGAGCATTTACAATTTTGAATTTTTCACTAGTTTTGTGCCTTCGTGAGTAATTTCAAGGATATCCCACGCATCTTTAGAGGTCTCACACATTGAGATACGTTTAAACTCATTGGGAGATACAACCATAAAAATAGCATGTAACCCCTTACTATTCCAATTACATGCATCAAGTTCCTCTTTGGTCCATGAAGATAGGGCTTTTGGTTCGTTGCCCGAGGAACTAGTAGGTGGAGTCCACTCAACTTGGGTACGTGCCCAAACACGCTCATCTAGAGATTTTAGGAAGGCTCTCATCCGGACCTTCCAATAGGCATAATTACTCCCATCAAAGAAGGGAGGAACGGAGAGCGATCCACTCGTGTACATCTAGATCGGGGGTCGTGGATCGGGGTAACTCTCTGATACCAATTAAAAAAGCACGTTTTGTGCTAACGTGTTTCGACCCCGTTGAAAGTATAGCAGAAGTAGAGAATAACAATAAATATCTAATATACGTAAAAGATATTTAATTCTAAATGCTAACAAGTTTAACAATCATGCACGATATAAGTACTTATAAGCAATAAAGATAAAGACTCAATTTTTTGGTGACGAAGTGAAAACTTGGTACCCACGGTATCGAGAAAAATATTCCGGGCTTCAACGGCCAGGGAAGCAATGCACTATAAAAATCAACTTATAGACCGGGTGGTAACGACGTGCTAACCTAGCCGACTTACTCCCGTCACGTGATCCCTACCAAGGAACTCATTGGATTTGCCCGCGGCAACGGAACCGGACACCTTCTGGTCTTCACGTCAATCTTCCCTCAAACCACTTGAATTTTCAATCACGAACGAGTCCCTTCTTCACGAACCAAAGTCTCCAACGATGGTAGAAGGCAAAGTTTCAATGGTTAAAGAAGGTGGGTGAGAAAACTAGTTTGAACATGTAGAACAATATTGTAGAGTTAGTTTTCTCAAGAGGAGCAACAATAACTTTGAAGTATGAGAGGGTTTTCTTCTCAAGAGGCACGCCAATCAATTCTGCAGAATTCTTAGGGTTTCAAAATATAAGGCTAGTATATATAATGGAGCCAAAAACGCGTTCAAAAAAATCTGCCCGTTGCATTGGCGCTCGAGCGGGCAGCCGTAGGTTCGGAAACAAAAAGAAAAAAAAAATACTTTGGTGTCGTATTAAAGTTTGAACCCCATTCAGGTTCGGAAACAAAAGATGATAAAAACCATAAGAAAAAAGTTTATTTTTGGATGCATATTCTTCCAATAACAAATTTTGGAAGAATACCATAATCTTTTCATTTCTACCTCTATCCTTTATCTTATGATTGTGAGCAACATTATATATA
>JAODPA010105993.1:0-20366 GCA_025585075.1 Nepenthes mirabilis
ATTACGTTTCTTTTAATCCCAAACTTTAATTCGACACCCGAACGATCAAATGAGCACACTCCGACACCGACACAACAATTCCGAATATTCTTCCAAAATTTTATAATATTAAATTAATTTTTCACACGCCCGAATTACCGAAAATAATAAATAATTCTAATTTAGTCCGATAAAAATATTTCAAAATTTCGGGATGTTACACCCTGTGCCTGAATGCTTTCACCTACCGATTTTTGAGATTTTTGTATAAATTGGCTTTAGAAAATCATTACTCACACTTTGAATATGCTAATTTATCAATTGGGAGTTCGATTTGGTGGTTTTTATGAGATTGATTATATTCACTGAAAATCCTAACCAGCAGCCCCTTTGATTTTACCCAAATTGATTATAATTTAAACATAATTTGGCTTTAGAAATTCATAACCGTAACTTCATGGATGTGGGTGCTCCGAATATTTAATATTTGTTCACATATATTTTATATATATTATTTTAAAGGTATCGTGAATATTATCAGACATGATTTGAGATATTTATCCACATGTACGGTATATATACTATTTTATATATGCCCTGAAAATTATGTAATATGCATTTATGAAGGGATTTATCATCCAAAAGCTCTAAAGTCATATTTGACTTATGGTGGTAAGAATTTATATTTTTCCCATGTTTAATGATGGCTATATATATAATTTATATCATGTAAAGACGTAAATTAATAAGAATTTTGTAAATTATGAGAAGTATAAGATAAAAATTTCATGATATGTTATGTTTGATAAATCGTTCTCCCGGAGTGAGAACGATATTTTATGAATCAGTATAGAATTCCCTAAGAATGAGTAATTATGAAATTGGACCAAGGATATGTATTTCAGAATGTAGTATTTCCTGGCATACCTTAGGATATTACTGTAGAAGCACAAGGTTTGTCTCTGGGTAACGGGGGACTTGGTGGCATATGTAATATGGACCCATATATTGGGTTAAAGGTATGCTGCTCACCACAATGTGTAGAATTGTGTGGATTTACGCTTTAGAATGTGTAGAAATAAACACATTCCTTTCCTCATTTTACTACATCGTTAGCTGGTACGGTCTACAGGCCCTAGTCCGCAAAGATAATAGAATTTCTGCATGTTTTAGAACTAAAAGGAAGAATGAGTAAAACGAAAAAGATAAATGTATTTCGGAAAGTGTACTTGATCATGTTTTACATATATGCATCCATACATATTGCTCCTATCCCCTTCCCTATTTTATTTTGAAAATATTATATATCATTCTTGATTATATTGTACTTATTAAACATTTGGCTTACCCTTACTATTTTTTCTTGCTTCCAAATGGGCACAAGCCTATGCTCGATAACACGGGGTAGAGAATTAGAAGTTGGCTCGGTACAAAGACTTGGAGGATGATCTTACGAGCTTAGATTTTATGATTTTATACTTTATGGAGTACTTTTGTATATTATTGGTAGACATGTACTTGTAAATGGACGATGGACTGATAGTTTAGTTTTTCCTGTGTATGTGATATATGTATTTGCTTCCGTAAGTTATTTATGGTTTACATACAGGTATCGAGTGGCATTTCTCTATCTAGTGTTGTGTTCAAAAACACGACGTTGGAGCCACGAATATATTGTGACCATGTGGATCCTGTGTTATGATTATTTTGTTAAAAATTGTATAATGTATTGGGTTTTATACAGGTTGTATCAACTTGACGATCATTTCACTACTGAAACTCTGTTAGATTTCGATTAGAAAAAATGTGGTCCGTCACAGTTAGTATCAGGGATAAGATACCTTAGGTTGTTATGAATCTTATGCAGAAGTTTAGGTAGAGTATGATAGATTAAATAAGTAGATGAAGACATACGATAATTAGATTAAATAGGATAGTTCTAGTTGTCCTAGTTTGTATAATTTAGACTAGAACTAAGTTAGAATCAGTAGTTAGGAGTGTTCGTTTAGTTATGATATCCTAGTTAGTATCTTAATCAAGTTAAGTTGGTTCACTTAGGCTAAAACTGAGCCAAGATATGTTAGTTATCTTCGACCGCCTAATGTTTAGTGTCTTGGTTAATATTCGAGGCAAGTTTCAATCTAACCTGTATCGCTGTTATTTCAGGATAGACATCAGTAGTCGTTCATGCCGCCTAGATAAAAGACTACTTATGGTGGTGGCTGACCATGAGATTAAGAGGAGAAGTACCTTAATTTGCTTGGAAGAATGGCTAGACTTGTTAATCTTGGAGGATCTAGTCCGGGTGAGAGTTAGAAGAAAGATAAGTTGTAGGGGGATATCCTGAGGGTTAATTCAGGTTGATTTTGAACCAAGGACTAGGATTAGGGATGTATGAATAGCATGGCAAGTGAGATAGATAAGGTGGTATTGATGGCTCGAGGTAGGAATAACTTGTAATCGATTTTCAGTATTAGTGAATTCGATGGTGTCGAATTATAGTCGATTTAGTAATAATAATCAAGCACTTGAATTTTTGAATGACTCGGATCCGATAGAAGTGGATATGTGGACCATGAGAATTAAAATAGTATTTGCGGTGACCCGATATTCGAGATGATAAAGAGATATCATAGAATATCATCATGGATGCTTTTTATAGATAAATATCTTTCCCGACGAGTTTTGGGAGCATGAATCTACTAGTGGATGGTTTAGCCACATGATTAAGGACCGTCCTTATTCCTTGGGTCAAATGGTGAAGAAGTTCAACGCTTGGATCTAGGATTTGCACTAGTTGTATCGAGGTATGCGACATTTTCTTGGGTTTGTAGATGCCATTGTTGGGCTGAATGGATTTGTCTTACAGTTTCGATCCTTGGTATGATATTAGTAATGACTTGGTTGGTGAGTCACCATGTTGGTATGGATTGTATTGGTAAAAACATTATACCTTGCAATCGGGTTAAAAAGTTTTGGGTATAAGGCACAATTGGTCGAGGTATAAGGAAATTAGTATCGGTGTGCCTACAAGTCATTAATGGGGATATGTGTTTAATTTATTTAGCATATGAAACCACATTTAGAAGTTATCTTGTGGTCACTAAGAAGCTTTGATTGTGTAAACATTTGTGGATGTTTCTTATAGGAAAAGATTAGGTAATTTATCTTTTGATCGGTAATTCGATATTATATTGGAATCAAAACTAATTTTTAATGATTTTGTTTAGAATCGAGGAAGTATCGGCTAGGTCCTGCTGTAGGGTGCTCTAGAACCTGTGAGGTGAGTAAAATTAACTGATAAGGTCACATGTAGATGACTGAATTTAGGTTGCTCGAAAAATTAAAGGTTTGATAAGCAGGCATTATGAATTAATAGGTGGATTGTTCGATCTTTTGCCAGGGTTTGGAGTTTTTTAGGGTCAACCTATATCCATAGTATTGTTAATTGTGAATAATTGAGAATTGTACCTATGACAGCATTCAGGATAAGATATGGCCGTTACAAGTCCCATAATGCCATTTTGGTTTGTAGGTTCATTGGCATTGTGTAAATTTTATGGAGTGGATCTTCTGGCCATATTTAGGTCAATTCTGTGATGGCCTCAGTGATAAATTCAAATGATCATGAGGGTGTATGAACTCTATTTGAGGAATTGAGAATAGAATGTGAGTTTCGGTAGGGAAAAATGTTGTTTTGGGCATGTGGATTCTTTGATAGCATGAATGTAGTTTTATAGAGATTTGAGCGACAGCGCATTCGGAAAAGGCAGATTGATATCACAAAAGTATGCGGTTATCTTGAGTCTAGGTGAATTCGAAATGAATTACTCGAGGAATGCAGCGTCTGTGGGGCGTTTGGCTTGAAAGTGATTGGTATTTTATCGGAATGAGATATGTGGCGATAGCTTTCAAGGAATGAAGAGTAGTTGTCAACCATATCATTTAGGTTGATCCCTGATGAATCTAGTGAATTAGAGTAGAATGTGATACTTTTTGATGAAGATTTAGAATTGTGTCTTTCCTATATCGTATGTGGGTGGTTGTCATTGGGTTAAGTGGGTGAGAAGTCCATGATCAGAGTTACTCCACCCATGGTTTAAAATTAGTGATTGAGATCTTTGTTGTGAGAATTTATAGGTATTGCTTTCGGAGATAGTCATTGTCTTAGTGATTCTAAAGGTTTGAGGAATTATGCCACAAAGAAGAGATGATCATGCGGCGGTTCAAGTGGGTAGATCTGCTTTAGGATTGTGAAGATGAATCTCGATATCTTTTAAGGAAGGTGGGCATTGGGGCTAATATTTGGACTTGGGAGTCTTTAAACTTGATATGTTTTTGATGCTTAATAGAGGATGTTGTGGGATGAACTGCGAGCAAGTCCCAATGTCTAAACCGATGGGGTGTCTTGCTTTTGGTTTTCGGAAGAGGAATTGTATTCGAGGGGTTGAAACTATGAGATGAAAAATCATTGTGACCTAGCTTCAAGGTTGTTAGACGACAAGGATTCTGGGTATTCAGATAATTATAGATTAGCTAACAAGAACGGCCAATTTATTGTGGATTCAGATGGTACGATCGGGTTAAGTAAGCTGGCTCATTAGTATTTCAACGAGTTGATAAATTTGCATAATCTTTAGGTTTTAAGGTTTTAGTGGTAACTTTAGGCTGTACCTAAATTTTTGGGATGATTGCTTCAATTGTGTTTCCCTATGTCGATTGTAATTTGAGAATTATGGGTTTTTCCTTAGATATATCGATACATTTGGGATTTCTTAGGCCTATAGTTGTCATGTAACCTAGGTGTCTAATATGGATGAATGAATTCAAGTTACAAGAGGAATTTTAGCGCTCAAGTAAATGGTCAATCAGAATATCGTAGCTGAGCGAATGACCATATATTTTAAGGTTCAGTTTAATATTTGAAGTGAAGGGTTATTTTCGAGGCTTAGGATGAAGTAAAGTAGAAGTTAATTAGCTCGTTCAAGGATTTGAATTAAGTCGAGGAAATATCCAGTAAAATTGGGTTGCCTTTAAATTTGATAAATTGTCATGAAGTCTCTCACGTTTCGATGATGGAGGGAATAAGTATATAATCGAATTAAGCCTCGTGGGAAATTAGGGATTTGTCTTGTGATAAGTTCTAACCTAGATTTAGATAAAAAATATTAGGTATTGAAAATTATGGTAATTCAATTAGTTAAGGCTTTCTAGAACAAGTCGCTTAATCAAGGATGTGATATAGGAACGTGAAGAAGAAATCTGAAAAGATTCTTCCCAATTGTTGAATTTTGATATTTGTTAAATTTTGAGGATGAAATTTTTATAAGCGGTGAGAGTTGTAATATACAAGTTTTTGAATATCGTTATCGTGGTTAATTAAGATAATGTAATCAAGATTAGGCTTAAGTGAATGCGGGAAATTAGCATCGGAAGCCAAAAGAGGAATCGAGAGGCCGATGCCAAAGTGGCGCCTGAGGTGTGCCTAAGGCACACTCAAGTGTGCCCGGGGAATGGATTGGCAGAATCAAATGCCCGAAGGGCACTCGATGAGCACTTGAGCGTGGCCCCTTCGGGTGTGCGAGTGCTTGACTAGCGCTCGAGCGTCAATCCACGTATAAAAACACATTTGGGTTTATTACCGTTATTTTACCACGTGGTTCTAAGAGGGAGGAGAGAGAGAGAGAGCACGAAGGAGAAGAGATAGGAAGTGGAGATCAAGGCCTTCGAGTCTGAATCCGACTTAGAGCTAGTTGGAGAAATGATAGATCGGATTGAGGCAAGTGCACTTATACTCTTTTCTGTCTTTTTTTGCACTTTTGTTTCATTTTCTTTGGATATCCTTATTCGACACCCGATTAAGTTTATATTTTGTGTTACCTATGATTTGTGTATGCACATATGTGAATTTCATGTCCGATTTCCTAATTTTGATCGGTATTTCACACCGAAACCCTAACCTTATGCTCGAATGCTTTTTTACATAAATTGGCTTTAGAAAATCATTACCTATACTTTGAATTTATTAATTTATCAATTAGGTGTCCGATTTGGTATTTTTATATAGGATTATGCTCGCCGGAAACCCTAACCTACGCCCCCTTCGATTTTACCCGAATTGATTGTAATTTAAGAATGATTTGGCTTTAGAAATTCATAACCCTAACTTCAAGGATGCAGGTGCTCCGAATATTTGGTATTTGTTTACATATATTTTGTATATATTATTTTACGGGTACCGAAAATATTATGAAACATGATTTGAGATATTTATACACATGTACGGTATATATATTATTTTGTATATGATCCGAAAATTATGTAACATGCGTTTATGAAGGGATTTATCATCAGAAAGCTCTAAAGTCATGTTTGGCTCATGATGGTAAGAATTTCTATTTTTTTCATGTTTAATGATGACCATGCATATAATTTATATCACGTAAATATGTAAATTAATAAGAATTATGTACATTATGAGAAGTATAAAAAGAGAATTCCATGATATGTTATATTTGATAAACCGTTCTACCGGCATAAGAATAATATTTTATGAATAAGTATGCAATTTTCTAAGAATAAATAATTATGGAATTGGACTAAGAATTTATATTTCGAAGGGTAGTATTCCCTGACATACCTTAGGATATTACTGTGAAAGTACAATGACTGCCTCTGGGCAACGGGGGACATAGTGGCATATGTAATATAGCTACATATATCAGGTTAAAGGTATACCGCTCACCACGAGGTATTGAATTACATGCGTTTGCGTTTTAGAATATGTAGAAACAAACATATTCCTTTCCTCGTTCTGCCGCACCGTTAGCTGGTAAGACCTACCGGCCTTGGTCCACAAAGTTAATAAAATTTCTGCAAGTTTTAGAACCAAAAGGAAGAATAAGTAAAACAAAAAAGATAGAAGTATTTCGAAAAGTGTATTTGATTATATTTTATATATATACTTCCATATATATTGCTCCTACCCCCTTTCCTATTTTATTTTGAATATATTGTATGTTATCTTTGTAATTGCACTTATTAGGCATTTGGCTCACTCTTACTTTTTTTCATTGCCTCCAGATGAGCATGAGTATATGCCCGATAGGGTGGAGTAGAGGATTAGAAGTTGGCCAGGCACAAAGACTTAGAGGATGATCCTACGGACTTAGATTTTATGATTTTGTACTTAAGGGAGTACTTTTGTATATTACTGGTAGACATGTACTTGTATATGGACAATGGACTAATAGTATGGATGTATAGCTTCCGCAGGTTGTTTGTGATTTGTATACAGGTACCTAGTGACATCTCTCTATCCGGCGTTGTGTTTGGAAACACGACGTGAGAGCCACGAATATATTCTGACTATGTGGATCCTGTGTTGTGATTATTTTGTTGGACAATTGTATGCTGTATAGGGTTTTGTACATGTTGTATCAGCTTAACGGTCATTTTACTGCCGGAACTCTACCGGATTCCAGTTAAGAAAAACATGGTTCATCACAATCAAATCTAAGAAAGTTGTAGGGGCATTAGTCAATCCAAATGATATAACTAAAAAATTATAGTGCCCATACTTTGTTTAGAATACAGTCTTTGCCACATCCTCCCTTTTAATCCTCTGTTGGTGGTACCCCGAATGAAGGTTAATCTTAGATAATATCTGGGCCCCTTATAATTGTTCAAATAAGTTATCAACCCTTGACAATGGGTACTTATTCTTGATGGTGATTTTTTTCAGCTCCTAGTAATCAATACACAATCTCAATGATCCATCTTTCTACTTTATAAACAACACCAGGACACCCCAAGGAGAAACACTCGATCGGATAAATCCTCACTTCAAAAGTTCTTATAATTGCTATTTCAGCTCTTTCAATTTTGCTGATACCATTCTATATAGTGTCTTCGAAATCGAGGTTGATCAGAGAATAACTTCAATTTCAAATTCGATCTCTCACTACGGTGGTAAGCTAGGTAAATCTTTAAGAAAAATATTTTTAAACTTACTAACCATTGAAATATCCTTCGTTGGCATATCATGACTCCCACTTATGCTGGTATAGGATAAATAGGCTTGGTATCCATTCTCTATCAAATGTCAAGTATGCAAGGCTGAAATTAAACACGGCATCTCCTTCCACCTTACTCTTTGAATGTGAAATGACTCATATCCTGAAATAGCAAAATAAACTATTTTGTGAAAGCAATCAACGCTACCATTCACCCAAACTGCATATCTGGGGTACATAATATCCGTGATCATTGACAATCCTGTACGTGTTAATACTATCAAAGAAAAATCCAGGATTCTCGAGGGTGATGCTAGATAACACATAAATTTAGAAAAAACAAACGAGTGTGTAGATCATGAATCAAATAACACATGAGTTGGAATATCACAAATAGAAAGAGTATCTTCCACCACATTTGGTTATGCCTTCGCATCCTATGCGGTCACTACAAACGCTTTGCCCTAAATGGTGGCTTCTAAGCCATCGGCTTCTTTGGATGAGCACAATTTTTAATCATGTAGCCCAACTAACCAAAATTGAAGCAGGTTCCCGACAATTTGTAACAAGGCCATCCTGGATACAATTTCCTGCAATAAGAACAAGTGGGTGCTGCTGCCTACGGGCTTGGTATTGCCTGAATTGCAGCACTATTCTTCCCTTGATTCACCACCTTAGCTTTCTTGGCGGGTCCTCCTGCTTATGAGCCTGATCTTGCACTAGGGCCTTCCCGATTGAATGCTCTCTTCTTAAAAAATTCTTCTTTCTCAAGCTCTCTTTCAAACAAAAGTGTCAAGTTTAACATATCTCCATAAGTTTGCAACTTTAAAATTACTAGCTGCTTCCTAATCTCGTCCTTTAGTCCCTGTTGAAATTTCTTGGCCCTCCTAACTTCATCCTCGACTAGATAAGGAGCATAGCGGGACAATTTTGTAAATTTTGCATCGTACTTTGCTACCGATTGGTTCCCTTGCCTTAATCGTGCAAATTCTTCTTCTTTTTGCTTCTAAAAACTTGTGAAAAAATATTTATCCATAAGGGCTTCCTCAAACATCTCCAAAGTAATCTCGTTCTCCGACACTCCTGTAGCTCTTTTTCTCATAGCCCATAAGTGATCGGCTTCTCCTTCTAGTCTGTAGGAAGTCAAGGTTACCTTGTCATCATTGGGACAGCAAATAATGGTGAAAACCTTTTTAAGCCTCTGGATCGATGTGCCCACTTTCATTGGATCTAGATCCCCAATAAATTCAAGTACCCATTCATTGGTAAATCAATCATTGGGCATAGTCCCGTGATTTGCTATGGTGGGAACTGGAGCTGGAATAAGTGCCAAATTATGTTATTCCATTGATTCCATAATATTGGCCATTCTTCCTAATATGTTCAAATACGCTTCCTCTCGGTCTGGACATGCATCAACGGGAGGATTTCTTCTTCTTCGGTTAGCCATTTCTTAGATCCTATTGGCAAAAATATTAATACTCAGATCAGGTCACCACTTACGGTCAATAAGTTAACAGATCATCAACCAAGGGCCTCAATTATGGATTAGCAACTCTACAACTAACTAATCCTAACTTAAGCTAACCCAAGCCTAAGTTTCTGAATCAAGATCAATCAATCTAATTCTTAAGACATTTTCTTAAATACTTTTCTAATACTACCTGTGACGTCCCACATCCTAATTTTGATCATTTTTTATTATCATAATTATCTAATGTGATGCATGTATATAAACATACACAGGATCTATACTGTTGCCATGTTACCAGTGGCTCCAACACTATACTTTAAGAATACAATGTTAAATCTTATTAAGAAAAGATACCTGTTAGAAATTAAAATTTAATAAACTTCACAAATATATGCGGAAGTATATAAAATATCCATAATATTCTGCAAAAACAATACTAAACTAACATCACCAAAATAGAATATATCAATTTATACTTCTAAAGTTTACATAATTTCAGTACATCAAAATCCTAAAACAAACATTCTAAGCATCAAAGTCTATCATCATAAGCGTAAGAAATTCCCATCTTCATCTTACTCATCTGACATTAGCTCATACGACTCATCTGAAAGTTAGTAAAAATAATAGGGGAATGAGCCAAATGTTTAATAATATACAATATATAACAAAAATCGTGCACATTATACTTAAAACATATCATTAAAGGGAATAAGAGTCATAATATGTACATAAGTATAAACACGAGTAAAAACATTTTTATGATGCATTTCATATTCTTTATTTTGTCCTTTAATTTTCTTAGTCATCCAATTATACTAAAACTTACTTAGTTTTAGGGATTAGAACCAATAGATTTTACCAACTAACGAAACTGACAATCAAAGAAATGATTGTGTATATTTTCATACAATTTAAAGCCTTTCGATCCTATTCAACATCCAGATGTGAGCGGTACTACCTATCACTCGGTAGACAGGTCCATAATCTATTTTTATAACCTACTGTGGTTCAAATGGTCAATTCTCCAATTTTCATTATAATATCCCAAGATATGTCGGGGAATATTACCCTCTGAATAATTTTTTGATCCAATTTCTTAATTCTTTTTAAATTTTTATAAAAATTCTACACTTTTCCTTGGTTCTTCATAATTTTCTCAACACTAAGAGAAAAATAATAATAATTCATAACTTGTTGTAAAATTTTTAATTATTGAATTAAATTCAGTACATTATAATACTGCAATATTACTTTAGCTTCAAATTTAGTAATCCTGGCGTAGTAACGTAATAAAAATTCAGCAAACATAATTACAGATTTCTAGCAAGTACAAAACAGATTCAGAATATGATTTCTAGTAATGCAATAAATAGATTTTTAGCAACATAATTATAACAAAGCATAAAAACAGATTTAAAGATTAGCAACAACATGGTTCATCTTAAAAATCAGTAACATGCTACAACTTAAAAAAAAAAAAATCAGTCTGTTTATTGTTGGGTCTGGTCACTCCCTTGTGGGATAACTCAATAAACAGGTTTGTCATCTGAGGATTTTCGGTGAGAAAATCTGGAGAGCAAAGGATTTTCGGAAAGCAAGGGTAGCGGCTTCCGAACAATAAATAGCCGATCAACAAAGTTGACTGAATGAGAAGGTTGACCGGTCAATGGACATTGACCGGCCAAGAAAGCAATCATGCAAGCGCAACGGAAGCTCCAAGGAGGCAAAGTGGAAGGCTCTTTGGGCAAATGGCCGGTTAACTTGAGGCAAATGCGTGGACGGCTAAAAGTGCATAGATGGCCAAGGATGCAAATGGTTTGAAGGCACGTGGAATTTACCGGTTGATTTACTAGTATGGAAACGTCCGAGGACATGGGTTGAACAGTAATGACCGAAGACATGGGATAATGTCCGATGTCGTTATTACCTGGAGATATCAAGGAATGCCCCAGAACCCTGTGATGGCCAAGGGCACAAAGAACGGCTGACGGTCCACAGACTTGAGGGCAATAAGGAACGAGGACATCGTGGCAGCTAACATAGAAAGCAGTTGGCTTTGCAGGCTTTGTAGCGTAGGTTGCAGAATTGCAGTGTTTGTGCCGTCTGTGCAGTGACAGCTTGCAAAGTTAGTGGGCAAGTATTTGGTGGTAGGTTGCAGAGCTGGTAGCAGTTATTTGTTCACATGCAACCTGCCTATTGGTAGATGGTCTTCAGGCAGAATCCTTATAAATATGCATGCTAGGCATGCAGTGAAGGTGACACAAGAGACCGAAAATTGTGAGAGAAAAGGATTAGAGAGGCGATCAAGTCTCCATAAGAAAACTCACAGCGGTGAAGTCCAGGAGGGTGAAAAGAAAAGGGATGAGTGCACTACCAATGAGAAAAAAGAAAGAAAAACAGAGAGTGAGAAGGAGAGTTTCATTATTTACTCTGGAGAAGTTTTTTTTTTTTTGTCCATTTAAGTATGCAACGGATACTCCATCTTAGGGGTTTTTTATAACCAATTTTCACATGATTGACTTATTGTGGATTTTGTATCCCGTGATTTTTTTTCTTAGTTGTAAAGGAGTTTTTCACATATGACTTGTGTATGCTTCTCTTTCTCCTTGTGTGTACTTGTGTGCATTCTATCCGACTAACCCTTTTGCCCCAACACTTACGACTATAAGGAAAATTCAGCAAATACAGTACCTAAAAATTCCAGCGACATCATATTCCAATTTAATATTAGCAAAAACTTAAATATACAACTTCAAAAGTCAGGAAACATAATACAGCTTTAAAATCATCAAGTCTACAGCTTTAAAATTCAGTAACTTAAAATTTCAAAATCAGCACATGTGGAACAGCAACATCAAATTCAGAAGCATGTCGCAGCAATTTAAATTTCAGTAGCATAGTTTATTCAGAACTTAAAATTAGCATAGCTTACTCCAACAGCAATTTCAGGACCAGCAAGACAGCAAATCGTCAGACAGTATTATGTTTCAGCTTGAAAATCAGCAAGACCCGTTACAACAGCAAGCTCTAAAAATTAGTAAGGTATAAGACAGCAACTGGAAAATCAGTAGAGCATGAACAGCATGTATAAAAATCAGCAAGCAAGAAAACAGAGGTGATAATACATCTGGACATGGAATTTCTTCATAAAAATCATGGAAAAATGGTTTTCATGCCATCTTTACTTTAGAATCTTAACGGAGATGAGTATTAAAATAATAATACTCAAAGATAACGGCAACGGAGACGAGTATTAAAATAATAGTACTCAAAGATAACGGCAAAGATCAACAAGAAGTGAAAAAAAAGCTCAGGGTGTAATTGCCTTAATCTGAGTTACCCAAATTCTTCACCCAAATCAGCTATTGGAATCCTTGGAATACTTCCTTTCTTCACCTCTCCCTCCCTTTCGGTTTCCCCCTCGTCATCTGCTGTAGAAAAATGGCTGAAGCTGAAATTTATCTTGAAAAATCTGATCCTAAGTGGCATTGCTGTGGCTTTGCTAACTCACCCCAACGTGTTGTGCTGCTGTTAGTTCTTCACCTTAATCAGATTAATTTTAATTTGCTGAATCATCCCTCAATGTGGCTGCCTATAATAATGTGTTGTGCTGCTGAATTTGATGTTGAATTTATCAGACAAAATCTGATGTTGATTTTGCTGAATCATCTTCCAACGTGTTGTTAAATTTGAAGGCTAACGTGTTGTGCTGCTACCCTTTGCTGCTGCCCCACCAATTAATCATATTAAGAGCTGCTGCCCTGTGTTGCTGCCCCACCAATTAATCAGATTAAATCCCATTAATCTGCTTCTCACCTGCCTTACCAATTAAATTTATGTCACTGCTGAACCCAAGGGTGAGCCTTCAGCTTCCAAGTTTTTACCCCTTTTTTTTTTTAATTTGTTTTCCACGTCTATTAATCTCAATTTCACATATACTAACTTATCTAGCTTAATTAATTATTAATTAATTATAATTAGTATAATTATGAAACTCAATTCTTACACCATACGCTAACAGTGGTCACATGGGCCCATTCGCTGAGTTGTTGCTAGTTTAGTTGTACTTGTGGGGATCACGCAATGATCAACCCTAATTACCCATATATTGTTTGACAGTTTCAGGTTAAGCTGCTTGAGCTCATTATCGTGTATTTTGGTTCTAGGGCTTGGAGGAGCTCCTGCTAGGCTGGCACTTCCTAGGCCCTTTTTCCTTTTGTAGACTAGATTCTGGTCTGATCCATGGACGGCCGTACCCATCATATAATATTTAAACAAATTAAAAATTTGAACATATCATATATAAAGAATGGGTTATATAAAGAAGTAAATGGGTGAATATTAAGTACATGGCAATCATCGATTTAAAATAAAAAAAACAGACGCTAGAAAGAGTCAAAATTAAACTCAGGCCTTTAAGTAGAACATTATTAAAATTAGACAAACAATTTGAGAACCCGTTCAAATTGTTAGTGTACAAGTGCTTAGATTTGGAGAGCATGTAGGGTTATTATATTGGTTGACCAAAATTTACTTGCTCGTTTAAGATATCATATACAGCAATGAAATGATTAATTATCGATAATAACACTACGATTCCAATAATCAACGTAAAAGGCAATAAAGTAGGTTCGTAGGAAATTATTTGATCAATGATTTCAACTCAGTCAAGTTCACCGATTAATAAGTTTTCTATTTAGTAAAAAAAATACTTAAAAAACACAATAAAAATTAAGAAATTAAGGACGTGTGAATAAAAAATATTACGGTCATTTGTACACGTTCACTCTTACTAACATAACGTCCTCAGGTCTCACTTGAGGGTGTGAATATAGTACACTCATTCTTTTTAAAATATATGAAGATCAAACCTTAGACAATTTATATGTATTATAATTTGCAACTTAATCTTATAGATTTATTTAAAGAGTGATTTGTTCACTCTTTTACTTTTACAATACAAAATTACAGAAGTTTACTCTTAAAAAACATTAAAAAGTGAAACATAAATACTTAAATAAATCTCTATCAATAAAGAAGTAAAAATGTCATGCTTGAAAACAGGATACAATTATATCTTCAGTACTTGGTACCATTTTGGCCAAGTAAAAGTGAGATACATCTCTATATCATTTTGGCCTTCTATCGAATTCCACTTCAATCTGTTGCGTCCCGAGCCCAAGGTTGCTGTACGGATTAGGGAGCCTTCGGATTCCTAAGCGTGCGGGCGCTCCGGAAGAAGGGTCCGGTCTCCGTCTCTATAAACCTGGACCTGCACAACACAAACAACAAACAAGAGGTGAAGGGTCTGGCAGGATTTCTCCCACCGATGCCACTCCGACGCTCAAGTCAGCAAATTCCCGCAATAGACGAAAATGCGCACGCTAATGGGGTGCGCGGAAAAATGCTGTGATGCGTAAGAAAAGCTTATGTGGTGATGTGGAAAAATGCAATGAGCAGGTGGTGGAAGGCCTGGCTTCCTTGGTGCACTGCGATGAGTGGCTAACTTTTCCGTTTGACGGGTTGAGAAGAAGGAGAGCGATTTGGTTGAATTCGTTCAATGGATTGGAGCTCTTTGGAAGCTGGGTCAGTGAGCTTGAAACCAGAGGTTGTTCTAAGCTCCAGAATCGCAGAGCCAAAAATCGGAACCCTTTTCTCTGTGGGGTGAGGGCCCTTATATGCCTCCCCTGTTTGGATTCTTGGGCGCCAAAACGCCCGTTGCCTGGGTCGTTGCGCCGTTGGTCGCTGTCGTGGACCGCCGGTCACGCCGGCTGTCCTGTTGTCGTGCTAGGCACGCTACTGAGCGCTGCTGATTACCCCGATTTTCCTCGAGAGAGGATTGGTTGGCCGCCTGCAGACGGCAGCTGGTGGCGTTGGCGTGGCGCCAGCCATGCCTCTATTGGCTAGCCTTTCCGCCTTTCACGCCTGTTCCCGGCGACGCATTTAATGCGCTGCAGGTTTCCGTTGGCTTTCGCTGGCGTGGCTTCGCGCCTATTTCCCGTTGGACTGGGCTGGCCTTCCCTCGTGGGCTCCCGATTTTCTCATGGGCCGCTACTTGCCTCGTGGGCCTGGACCTGTCTCATGGGCCGGGACATGGGACCCAACACTAGCCCCCCATGCCTGGGCTGGCCAGTGGTCGGGCCTGGCATGTCCATTGGGCCCATTTCCACGGCCTCGTGCCTTTCCTAGTGCCGCGCCACTTTTGTCGTCTTCCCAGTTCGCGCCTTTCCCAGGGCCAGGGCAGGCTTTTCAGGTGCTGCTGTGACCCGTCACCTCGCCCGGCGAGATTCGCGCGTCTTGGGTCGCGTCTGACTAGTGGTCGCTGCTGTTGCCCGAAAGACGTCTGCTGGATGCCGTGTCGCGCTGGGTGAAGGGATTGCCTGCGCCTTGCCCATAAATAGGGGGGCACTTGGGTGAATGAGGTTCATCCCTTATCAACGAGTCGGAGAGGCGATGAGGAGATTCTGGCTTTCCCCACCCCTGGCGGGTCCTCGTGAGGGAGTCGGATGGATCAGCTGCATGCTCGGAGCTCTTCATGAAGACCGTCGTAATCCAAGCCTCATGGCTTGCCTTCTTTGCTAACGAGAGTGGCTTGGCCATTCCGCTGTCGTCGTGTGGCCCCTTCTGGGTGATGGCTTACCCGGGCTCAACGGATTCTTTGACTTCCCGTGGCTCTCTTCGCCTGTTAGGCGTCGGGCTTCGCTGGTGTCCACTCCGCAGGCCATGCTGGGGCGCCAATACCGGAAGGGCTACGTGGTAAGTAGCCCTCTATGGAAGTCGGGCTTGACATCGGACTTTTCGGGAGCGCCTGGCTTTAGTGCTTCCTGGACAGCGGTGGACTGACTGCTGGAGACTTCCACCGGGAGATGCTCCTTGCTTCCCGCCCAGCTCGTCGGGCGAAACTTTGACTGTTTCAGCCGCCGTTTGCCGGCCTTTCCTGGGACGAGGTACGGGAGAACACCAGGCTTCGTACCGCAGCCTTCTTTTACTCTCCTCGTAGCCTTATGGCTGTAGGCCTTGTACTTTGTAAGAAAGCATTAATTAATAACAGAAGTAGCCCTTCTTGTCTTCAATTTTTGTCTTGCCTTTGTGAATGTATTTTCCCGGTCCCGGACGTTTTCCCCTGAGGATCCACGTGTCATCCCTTGGGCGCCTGCGGGGTCCTTTTTAACTGTCACGTCCCTTGAGCTGCAGGCGCATTTAATTCCCGTGCGGTCAGGAGACGTCACTCCGTCTTGAAAATCCGCGAGTTTTCAGGGGCCTCCACGTGGTGGAATCCCATTGGTCCTTCCTGAAAAGCTTTTTGCTCTTCGGGCTCGCCGTTCTTCCAGAAGATCTGCCTATTTAAACGCGCCACCTTTTCCCGAGATCTGGTACATCCCTTCACTTGCGCACCCATTGGCGGCTCGATCCTTCTCTGCATATTTTTCCATTGCGAAGTCGATGGGAGATTCCTCTACTGACACGGAGCCCTCCACTCACGAGTCCGAGTTCGGCTCTAACGCCCCCGTGTCTTCTGGAGCCCATTCCTCAGGAGGAGCTCGCTCTGAAGCCACGGTTGCCGGCCCTTCTCGGAGTCGGGGGGTTCCTCCGGGTTTCGAGGGTGTCCCACCGCGTCGGGGGGCTGCCGCCATTGAGATAGAGTGGCTGAGAGCCCGCGTCGCACACTTGGAGGATGCTCTGGCCAAGTCGGAAGCCAGGGCCATTCGGCTGGCGAACGCCAACGTAGGGGCGCAAGGCCGGATATCAGCGCTTGAGGGAGAAATGGAGCAACTTGGGCGGCAACACCAGGCCGAAGTTGCTATGCTGCGGACGGAGATGAGGACGATGTTCCGGCTGGAGGATATGAGACCGGACTTGGATCGGAGATATTTCGACGCCGTTAGACTTTGCAAGAGGCTTGCTTTACTGGAGGATCCAGGCTTCCGTGTGGGCGTCATAGATCCTCGTAACTCGTCAGCCAGGACCCGCGATCAATTGGTGGATTATCCCGTTCAAGGTTCTTCTTCCGTCCGCCAGGATCGCTGACCGCTTTGCTACCGTTGTGCTCTTTTTTCTTCTTTGCTAGCGCTGTAACATGATTGTTTTGCCGTAATGAGAATTTGCCCTTTGCATTATCTCGTCTGCTGAGTTTTCTTGTTTCGTAGCGGTTTCTCTTTTTCCCTCATTTTTCCTTTTTTCGCTTATCATGCACGTCGTCGGGGGCTCTGCTATCGTGAGCCCGCATTTAATGCGGCGGCGCCAGCGTAACCCCTAGCCTGGCTGCTAAAGGGTTGCGCCCGTTGGCCTGGCGCCTAGCCATCATTGCGATCAACTGAGGTTCTGCGGTGCGCTTGGATGCCACCACGTGTTTCAATCTCCGGAGGCGGTGGCGTTTTAGTTTCCCGCCTCCTGATTTGGCGCTGCCTATTTAAGCCAAACGTCGATCTCCCTTATTTCTTCTTCTGATTTCTCCTCCCTTTTTTACACTTGTGAATTTCGAGAGACAAATGGCTTCGAAAGCAGAAGCTTCTTCCTCTTCTCTAGTTTCCAGAAGGGTGCGCCATGGTGTTCGAAACACCAAGTCGATTTTGACTGAGGCGTATATAGCCTCCCTTAGGGTGGATTATGCGATTCCCAGCGAGCTGATCTCCCGTGCTCCTGGTCCTCAGGACAGAGCCCACGCCCCTCCAGACGGCTTCTTCACAGTATACGAGTACCATTTGAAAGGGGGGCTTCGTGTTTCAGCGCACTGCTTGCTGCACGCGGTAGTCGACGCGTTGGGAGTCCCCTTGGCAAGGCTCCATCCCAATGCCTTGCGCTATCTGGTTTCTCTGTGCGTCTTCGCCATCATGCACGATTGCACCTTTGACGCGAAGGCGGCTAGGGTAATTTTTCGGGCCTCGGAGTCGGAGGACTGGATATCTCTCACCCCCAGGTCGGGGTTCAACTTAAGCGGCACCAACCCCGACTCCGTGAAGGGCTGGAAAGAGCGTTTCTTCTTCCTGGAGGAACCTTCCGATCATGAGCTTCCAAGGGCGTGGGGCCCGATCTCGGAGTTCTTCCGGGACAAGCCCACTGAGGAGGACATTGCAGGGTCCTCGAAGCTGATCTCCACCATTCATGCTGAGGAGCAGAACTTCAAAATTCGGGGCCACTACCTTACCTCCGTGACGTTCGAGATCGCCAGATGGGGACCCCCCGCTGGCCGGGCGGCGGCAGGGCCAGGCAAGGGAGGTCCCGAGGATTCGGGAGCTTCGCGGCCGCCGGTTGGGACTGAGGAGGAGAGCTGTTCTCTGCTGCGTTCTTCAAGTAGTGACGAGGACGCTGCAGCCATCAAAAGATTGAGGGAAGCTGAAACGACTTCCCATAGGAGGTCAAGGAGACGAGTCGCCGGTCCTTCTATTGCGGCAAAACCGGCTCCGAAGAGATCGACCAGGGCACGTCGCCAGAGGGAAACTGCCGCACCCTCGTCGACTTCGACCGCGGCTCCAGCCGCTCGCGAAGTCTGCGAGGTCGAGTCTCTACCTGCTGGGGATCCGCCCACTGGCGACGTCGCTGGGGTGTTGAGTGACGTTGTCGTTCTTGAGAGCCCAGAGAGTCCATTTGCTGTTGCGTCTGTGCCGGCTCCAGAGGCTCAGTGCTTTGCGAGGTCGCCTGCTATTCTTGTTGAGCCCATCTCTGTATACGGGCCTCCGGAAGTTCTGGCTGCATCTTCAGAGGCTGGGACCGTTCCTGCTGCTATTCCGGAACAGGCCGACGAAGGGGAAGCCGGGACGTCCTCGTGGCAGGAGCCCCCGAGTGTTCCTGCGGCTGCCAGCCTTCCAGCCGGCCCTCCTCAAGCAGTCGAGGAGGCTGAGCCCCAGGGAGTGGCTTCTTTGGATGAGCTCGCGCGGGTCGCCTGTTCTGGGGCCGGCGATGCTCCTGCGGTTGACGTGGCTCGGGCTGGCGAAGGGGCGGCCGGGACGTCTTCGCGGCAGGAGCCTGCGAGCGCTCCTACGGCGGCCAGCCTTCCAGCCAGCCCTCCCCATGTAGTTGAGGAAGTTGAGCCCCAGAGAGAGGCTTTTCTGGGCAGTTTCGCACGCTTCCTGCTCGCTGAACAGCTTCTGGTATGGTTGTTTCCTTCTGGACTTCTTCCTTTGCTGTTCATTTTGGTCATGCTTCTAACCTTTCCTTCCGCGCAGGCTCCTGACGATACTGTCCCCCTCGAGGCGCGTGCTGACTCTTTTCGCGGAAGCCTTCAGCGGACTATCGTCGACGGACATCATCTCGCCCGTGGCAGTCTGGCCCAAATCACATCCCTTACTGAGGAGATTGGGCAGCTGCGGCGGAAAGTTGTGCAGTTGGAGGGCCTTCTTTCTGCAGCGGAGGAAAGGATTGCCAGGCTGGTTGAAGATGGGGTTCGCCGACATTCTTCGTCAGAGTGGCTGTCAGCGGTAGACGCTCGATTTTGGGACGGTATCCGCTTATGTCGTAGGATCGTCTCCCTGGCGGCTCCTCACGTCCCAGCCGGCGTCCTCCATCCGGGGAACGCCGGGGTAGGAGAGGCGTCGCGCCTGAAGACTTTCCCAGAGGAGGCGGGTCCATCGAGCCTTCCCGATTAGCCTTCGCTGCTTTTGAGTTTTGAGATGTGTTTGCGTATTTGTATCATATCTGCTTGTTGCATAAATAAGAAGCTTCCTTTCCCACTTTGTGTCCATGCTTTTTCTTTTCGTAGACCGTTACTGGCTTTTGTTTTGTTCTCACCCGTTGGATCATTCTTCATGCTTGATTGTTGGACTCTTTTGAGCCGCTGTTGTTAAGGCCCTATACAGGCGCCTTCTTGCGTGGTGCTCGTCCTTCGTAAGAGGAGGTCATCACAGCTCACACGTTTGGGGAGCTCGATCCGGTAAAGCGGATGTCGTCGCCAAGCCCCT
>JAODPA010106004.1:0-20365 GCA_025585075.1 Nepenthes mirabilis
AGTTTGACAGTGACGTATGATTATACTTGCTGAGCGATAAGCTCACTCTTACTATCTGTTGTTTTTCCTCCAGATAAAAGCATTTAGATAGAACAAGGAAAGGCTTGCTTGGCAGGATTAGACAGACAAGTGCAGCAAGGATTTGAATATCGAATTTATTATGGACAGCCACTCGAGATTAGGTATGATTCTTGGTTTTATTATGGTTTTATGATGCTTCCGCAGTTTATGGTATTATAGTATGCTTCCGCACTTTGTTTTGATGTTTCACGATTGAGGTTATTAGATGGCATCTCTCTAGGTCAATACAGTACGATCAGAATACTGTATTGAAGCCATAAATAAAGTGGCAAAATTGTGAGATCCTGTGAAAAGTATGCTTAGCCTATTTAACCAAGTTGTAAATCGGTCTTTTGTCCAGTTATAGAGAAAACTCTGGACACTAATAAAGTCTTATTGACGAAGGGTTATCAAAGGAAAATAACCTGGTTCGTCACACATATTTGGCCTCTTAATGATACTCATCATTCTAATTACTTCCAATTTTTATGTTTTTCGGTTCTGGGGCCTCACAAATTTCGTATATGAAATGTATATCATGTGTGTGATGAAACAAGAAATATTGCTTCCGTAGGTTTATAGTTGCTTCCACGATTCTATTTTTTGGATTTTATACAGAGTCTAAATGGCATCTTTTATATATTTCTAATTTAGTGGATAGGATTATATTTGAGCCATGGATAGAAATGACAAATTGGTGGTCTTGTATATGTGTGTTGTAGGTTGTAATGTGATATTCGAATAGTTGTGTGTTTCTATAGGTTAAAATATATACGTTACATATTAAGATTTTCATCAAATTTTAAATAAAACTCTACTGAAATTTCTACAAAATTACTGATTTAGATTTATAAATTCTATCCTAAATCTATTTGACGGAGGATCCTACGGGAATTAGGATCCGTTCTATCATAATTAGTATTAGAGAAATTAGATACCTTAGGAAATGTGACGACCCAAGTTCCGAAATATGATAATTAGGGTGTAATTGAAGTAATAATGATCAAGGATTAGGTTTAGAATACTGAAAATTGAGTTCGAAAGTAGAAAGAGGAAGTTAGGCTCTATAAGGTATCGGTTTTCAAGATAGGGTTAATATGGACGTTGAGATTTCAGATTTCTAAAATAGGGTAATTAGGAGAAAATTAAGTTAAAACAGGTAAATTATGGTCAAAACGTATGGGTAGAATTGGAATAAAAAGCTCCCAGATCCGGATTTGGCAAATCGGCGATCGAAGTTAAAAACTGAGAATTGTTAACTTGTAAATAAGATTTCAGGTTTTAAAATGTGATAATCGTGACTTATTAAGGTTATATAGTCAAAAGTAGAGTGCAAGGATGTGAAAGATTGGGTTAGAATGGTTAAAACGGGTCCCGAATGGCAAAAATGTGAAGTAGGCTTGCTGCAGGCCTGACCCGCGCCTTTCGTGGGCTCGAGCCCACGGCGAGTATAGAATCCAGATTAGAAGTGCTCGCTGCGTGCTCTCGGAGAGCTTGAGTGTGGTTGGGTAGTGATCCCATGCTCGATGTCCGCTCGACGGGCGCTCGAGCAGGCGTCTAGAAAAGTTTCCCTCCGACTTTTAAGTGTCACGTTTTAAAATAGGGGAGGGGGATTGTGTTCGGCCACTGTGGATTACAGAACCAAGGGGAGAAAGAGAGAAAGGGAGGGAGAGGAGAGAGGAAGGAGTAGATTGACTCCCGAGGAGTCCGATTCCATCCGAGAGTTAGTTGAAAAGTTGGAGTATGCATCGAGGCAAGTGTTCTCATACTCCTCATTCTCGTTTGATGCTTGCTTGATTTTTATCAGGTATTTTTGTGTCGATACCCACCCTAAATGTGAAAATCATGAAACTCAGGATTAATGATCAATGAATATGTAGTTGTTTGTCCAAATCATTATCCGAATCATCCGATTTGGTACCGCCAAACCCTAACCCACATTCAAATTTGGGAACCCTAATTTCCCCTCCATATTTTGTTAAATGGACCTGAAAATATGAATTACCATGTCCCATTTATGTATATTTATCGACCGGACGTCCGATCTCACAAGATTCGACCCATTTGCAGCGTCCGAAAGCTTTAAAAACCTCTTGTTACTGTTCATCTGAATGAAAAAGGAAAAATTTAATGCTTCTACCTTTATATTATGTTAAATTGACATCAAAATGTGAATCACCATGTGCCAATTATGTATATATATCGGCTGGACGTCTGATTTTACAAGTTACGACCCGTTTGTGGCGTCCGGGAGCTCTAAATGTCCCCTGACACTGTTCACCCCAGATGAATGTATGAATTCGCTTCATTGACCTCCATTTAATTGTTATGAAATTTATGTCTAAATGTTCACGGTACATTGTAAGCCCTGAAAATAAGAAACGGTGCTCCAATTGTAAAGAATTGTGCTCTGGAGGACCTCCAAGGTGAAATGGTATGTTGAGGTAAGAAACTTCACTCTCCTCCATATATTTAATGCCCAAGCACATGAAATGTATTGTTAGAAGATTGAAGTCCAAAGGAAAGATATGAATCATACAAGTAAATAGAGGGAAATCCATGAAGTAGATATGATGGATTTGATCTCTTGGATGGAGATATGTGATGGGAACGTGATCTCCTGATTGGAGAATGTAAATGGAATGTGGTGGATCCTCCCTCAAGGAAAGACTAAATCTTAAAATTAGGACTATGGACTTATGTTCATTGGGTGGTGCCCTCTGGTTTGCCACGTATATCACGGTGGGAATCTAAGGAATGCTCCAACCATTCATGGGGGCAGGTGATGTTCATGGTACGCCTTAGGATACTACTGTGGAGGAATGAGGAT
Organism: Nepenthes mirabilis; assembly: GCA_025585075.1. NCBI lineage: Eukaryota > Viridiplantae > Streptophyta > Magnoliopsida > Caryophyllales > Nepenthaceae > Nepenthes > Nepenthes mirabilis. The sequence goes on from JAODPA010106004.1 coordinate 2,891, forward strand.
TGCCCTTGTCCCCGGGAGATATGGGACGAATTGTTATGGCAGAATGTTGCAAGCGTAAAATATAGCCGATGGCCGAGTGCTGCAGGCCTAAAATGTAGCCGTGTGCTTTAGAATATGTAGTGAACACATTCTTTTCCTCATTCTCTCACATTGTTGGTTAGTATAACCTCCTGGCCCTGGTCCACAAAGATTAATGAAAATGTATAAAATGTAATTAATGTAAATATGTGACCCAGGCAATCCTAGATGTCCCTTTTCCTCTCATGTTTCTGTTTCATCAAAAGTTTACGTCTTCCCTCATCCATTTATCATTTTCATTGTTTATCTTCCTGTTGTAGTGATGTATGATTATATTTGTTAAGTTGCACACTCACACTTGCTGTCTCTCTTTTCAGATGAGAATGCTCTAATGCCCCATGAGACTGAGTAGGTGGTAGGGGCTTAATAGGCAGCTGATTTCAAGTGCGGAGCTTGAGGACATAGTTGTTTATTGCGTATGAAATAGAAACTTGTAATTAATGTTGAGTACTCATAGAATTTATATTCTGCGTCTTCTATGATAATGATTTATTGTGGAAGATTGTATGGTCATTTTTCACAGTATATATGGTTATTATGCTTCCGTAGGTTTTTCTTATTGTGGTGATGATGGGTTTTTCTTTAGCTGGCATCCTTTCTAGCCTATGTTATACCTGAGTCGCAATGTCGGTGCCACTTGTGGTGTCATGGCAGTTGAAGGTCTTGTGGAATTGAGTTGTCTTTATTTATGAAATTGTTGTGGATTATTGTATAGGGTTTTATTCAGGTGTTTGTATTTTGGCAAACGTCTGACTTACAAACGGAACTCTACCCAATTTTCTACAGAAATCTTATATTATTATTATTAGGCTTAAGTTATTGTTTGTTGACGAAGGTTATTTAAGTAAAATAACCTGGTCCGTCACAGTTGGTATCAGAGAGAAAGGGATGCTTTAGAATTGATCTGAATCATATCCGGAAGCCTAGGTTGAATAAAGTGGTCGAAGGTGTAAGGTGAATAAGATAAGTCGAATAGTTCTAGTTTCCCTAGTTTATACGACTTAGGCTAAGATTTGGTCGTTAGTAAATAGGAGTGGTTGCTAGGTTGCGTTACCCTAAGTTAGTACTTTAGCAGAGATAAATTGATTAGCTTAGGCTAGAAAGATAAGTGGGGATGTATAGTTTTCAATATCTTAGTTTGTGTCTAAGTGGTGAGGTAATTTGTGTTGTCTTGTCCCAAAAAGGATATTTGCAGCCGATTATGCCGCTTAAACTAAGGTTAAGGCATAGAAGTAGTCAACCACGTGATGGTGGGGGCCGAGCATCTAAATTTATTGAATGATTTAGTGGGACTCGAAGATTTTAGAAGGTCTTGTTCGGACAGGAACTAAAAGATGGAATGTTGAAGAAGAATACCTTAGGGATTGACTTTGATTGAATTGGTTTGAGGATTACAATTAGGAATGCTTAGATAGCATGGTAAGTGAAATGGATAAGGCGAGATCATGAGTTTGACGTCTAGATGACTCGGACTCAATTTTGGTGTTTGTAAATCCGAGAATGGTGAATTACGACTAGTATAATAACAATTAAGTATTTGAATTGTAAGTGACTCGAATTCTGTGGAAGTTGAGACGTGGATCATAAGTATTGAAATGGTGTTTGTGGTAGCCTAATACTTGGGAAGATAAGAAGTATTGTAGGACATCTGCATGGGTGTTCTTTAATCGGCTGGTATTCTTCCCGACAAGTTAAGAAGCAAGATTCTGCTTGTAGTCAATTCGATCGCAAGATTGAGGAATGCCCTTATCCATGGTTGGACGGTAAAAAGAGGTCCAATGTTTTGAATCGGGATTCTAAGGTATTAATACAAGGTGTTAAGTGTTGCCTATCATGATAAAAGGTAAGGCTTTTAGGTTTGATATTGTAGCCTGGTGTCATTTTGGGAATTCCGAGCCTATGTTTTCATTGTGTTTTCAAGTTATGTGTAATTGGAGGATCTAGACTTTGTAATAGTGGCATAGAGATCTACGACATTTTAGGTCCATAGATATGATTGGTTAGGTTACTTTGAATCATTTTGTAGTGCAAATCTTGATGTGACATTAAGGATGATTTGGTCAGTAAGTTGTTGAGCGGATATAATTGGGTTGATAGGTACATTATGTCTTACAATCAAATTGTGCAATTTTGGGTATGAACCTTAGTTAAGGTATCAATAAATTATTATCATTTTACCTATAGATCATGTATCGAGGGATCTATGCTAGGTTTGTTTAATAATGAGGCCAACCTAGAAGTCATCTCGTGGTCACTAAGAGGCTTTGGTTGCATAAACATTTGAGGATGTTTCTTAAAGGAAAAGATTAGATTGGTTGATCTTGGATCGGCAGATTATGACTGTCAATATGAACATCGATCTTTAAGGACCTCGTAGTTGAATCATTTAATCTTTTGAAAGGGCTTGATGATTTCTAAGATTGATTTGTACCCATGGTGTTGTCGATTGTGAACAATTAAGAACTATTCCTGTGGCAGCCATCGAGATAAGATAGGTTGTTGCAAGTTTCAATGATGCTATTTTGGTTTGTAGATTCATTGGCATGCTTATGAATTGTATGTGCTAGATTTTTTGGCCATAGTTGGGTTAGTATTGTGATAGTCTCATTGATGAGCTCAAGGAATAATAGAAAGTGTGATTCTTAGTTGTGGGTTGTGTCATGAGATAAGAAGGCTGTTAGTCGCGTGTTCGGTTGAGGTCAAAGTGTGGGTTTTAGTAAGAAAAGATGTCGTATCGGGTATACGACTGCTTTGGTAGCACGAATGTCATCCTGTAGGGATTTGAACGATAGTTAACCAAGGGAAGTCAGAGTAAGGTCACATGGGTGCACAGTTTCCTTGGGCTTAGTCATGTCAGATAAGATATTTGTTAGGAGTCCTTCGAGGTTCTATATTGTCCACGGAGCCTAGACTTGGAAGCGATTGGCATCCTTCAGAAGTAAGGTATGTGGGAATAATCTTTTAGGTTTGAATGATAATTGTTAACTGTGTCATTTGGGCTGATTCCCGATGGACCAAGGTTATTGTAGTAACGTATGTTGCTTTGAGGGAAAAATTTAGAATTATGCCTTTCCTGCATCATTTGTAGGCGATTACTCTCTTAATAAGTGGGAGAGAAACCTATGATCGGGATTACTCTAACCCTGATTCAAAAATAGCAATTGGGGACAATTGCTTCGAGGGTCTATAGGTTTGCTTATGGATGTAGTTACCATTTAGCTAATTCTAGAGCTCTGAATAGTCATGTCATACGGAGGATGTGATATTGCACTAGCGTAAATGGGTAATTTGTTTAAAGGATGATAAGTCCTTGTGATCTTGTTCCGGGATTGTTTGAACGGTAAGTATTTTGGGGATCGGAATGATTGTGCATGAGCTACCGAGGACTTTCCATTTATCTCAAATTTGGGTAGTGCATGCAAGTCAACTATGTTGACTCATTGGTATGCTCTCAGGATAATAAGTTTATTGTGTAGTTAGGCTCCAATGACCTAGGTAGTGATTTGAGGCTGTGTCGAGTTTTGGGTAATTATTACAATTATAGTATCTGATTTAGCTATAGTTTGAAAATGGTGGGATTTTTCTCTATGATGTAGATATTTTGGAATTCGTTCTAATTATGGCTGCTATGTAACATAAATATTTTGTATGGATTATATATTTTAGGAAAATGCCAGTTTGATGACATACCAATGAAATAATGGCGATATGAAGTATTTGGACCTTGAGGTCTGATTGCAATTTGAGATTTATGCCGAAATCTTAGCCAAGCTGGATCAAGAAATTTAGGCATCAAGTTAAATTAGATGTGCTAAGGAATTACAATTGGATGATTTGTAATTAGATAAATGATCATAGTGCAGCGGAAATGAGGTGAACCCATGTAAGATATGGTTCAACTTGGGATTTAGAAGGAATAGTTCCTTTTGAGGCTTAGGGTAGGTTGAAGCAAGAATTTATAGTCGTTGGAGTTTTTGAGCTAAGTCAAAGCAGAATTAATAGATTTGGGTTGCCCTTGAACTAGGTAGTTTAGCATGAGATCATCCATGCATCATTAAGTGTGGAAGTGTATATGTAATCGTATTGGGGTTGTAGTCAGGAGATTAGGAATTTAACTCCTAAGGAGATTTCAATGTAAGTTTTGATAGAATGAATCAAGTAATAAGGACTAGAATGATTCAAATGCTTAAGGTTTTTTGGAATAACTGTTTAACTGAGGAGATGATTTGGGAATACTAGGATGATTATCTCTGATTATGGAAATTCGAGGTTCGTTAAATTTTGAGGATAAAATTTTTGTAAGTCGGGGAGAATGTGATGACCCAAGTTTCAAAATACTATAATTATGGAATAATTGAATTAATAATGATCAAAGATTAGGTTTACAACGTGAAAAATTAAGTTCGGAAGTAGAAAGAGGAAGTTAGGCTCTATAAGGTGTCGGTTTCCAAGATATGGTTAATATGGACAGTGAGGTTTTGAATTTCAAAACTATGGTAATCGGGAGGTAATTAAGTTGAAACAGGTGAATTATGGTCAAAAGGTACAGGAGGAATTGGATTAAAAAGCTCTAAGATCTGGATTTCGCAAATCGACGATCGAATTTATAAACCGAGAAATGTTAACTCATAAGTAATATTCTGGGCTTTAAATTGTGATAATCAAAACTTATTAAGGTTATATAATTAAAAGTAGGGTCCAAGAATGTGAAAGATTGGATTAGAATGGTCAAAATGGGTCCCAGATGGCAAAAAAGCGAAGTAGGCTTGCTGCAGGCCGGACCCGTGCCCTCCATGGGCTCGAGCCCATGGCGAGCACAGAATCTAGATTAGCAATGCTCGTTGCGCGCTCTCAGAGCACTCGAGCGCGGCCGAGCAGTGAGCCCGTGCTCAATGTGTGATAGAATGAATTTTGTTTATCCTCAGTTACTTCCGTCATTCAGAATAGAAATAGAAGCCCAAACCTCAATCAAGGTTCTAGGGAAAAACTGGCAGAGTTTTTCTTGAAATTCGGATAAACAGAAATATAAACCTGTACAAAACCTATATAACAAATTAGTACATGCACACAATTATCCATTTATACCACATACACGCGTTCATAGGACCACAGATGCCATCTATGGCATTAATTCAACAGTCCTATCTACTATATTAGAATTCAGACGAGAGATGCCAACTAGAACCTGTACAGAAACCATAAAGTATATAGCAGAAGCAGAACTATAAACCTGCAGAAGTATAGTTTTCTGTTTCATCACATACATCACATATATTCTATATACAAGAATCCATATGCAGAAAATTCATTTACAAAACCATATATCAAAATCAGATCTTCACATCCAACTATTTCGTCAAGATAGCTTCAAAATGCTTCAGATCTTTAGAAATCTTCAGATTGAGCTCTATATTACTCTTTCTCATCAGGTATTATCTCTACAGTGTCATCTAGAGGGAAAAAACAGTAAAACAGTGAGCTGAGGTCCAGCAAGGTACATGTAGACATATAGTAAAACTTTTCTGCAGAACAGAATACAGTAAAACGGATATAGTTGCATGTTGAAGTATAAATGCTATAAAACGGTGATTTACAGAAACTATAACAGAACATGATGTAGGAGATTATAGAAATGTTGGGAAACAGAAACACTCAAGTTTTGAAAAGAAGAAATCACTGTAATCATACTTTATTAATACTAAATTGATCAGATAGGCTTCAGAAAGAATAAATTAGTTTCAATTCATAGATTATAGAAAATCATTTTCCTATCAGTAAATGACCCAACCAGTAGACCCTACAAGTGAAGTAGGCAAATAATTGAGGAAAGATTGTATTTGCACACAATCAAAGCCAGTAATAGTCATCCCGTCTCATGAAACATCCTTTCTCGTGGGATTCAGTATAGTATGTCGGCCGGTAACAGTAAACTACCTTTTAGGTTAACGCTCTGAGGAAGGGCAGATAACATATAACTCCATGGATAGAGTTATTCTTGATTACAACCATAACGTTCTAAGGTATGTCGGACAATCTAACTAGACTACATATCAGTCACGGGTACTAATTAACAGTATCAGAAATATTTTTTCTTCTTATTTCATAACTGAAAACTCTTTTCAGTTTCAGAAATCAGTAAGAGTTTCACAATAACTCTTTAGTCAGTTTTAGAATATACAGTAATAGTCTAAAATCTTTCAATTTTGCTTCAGAATATATAGAAATAGTTTGAAACCCTTCAGATTTATTTCAGTATATACAATAATGGTCTGAAACCCTTCAGTTTTGCTTCAGAAATCCACAGTGATTTATCTGTATAAGTCCATGTAAAATTTTTAGAAACAGATTACACCAGGAGCTTTTTCTCAGTACAGATTAACTTTTATACAACAAAAATTATGAGTAAAAATCATTAGAACACTTCATTTTTGTACGTAGGGTTTAGTTGAAACAATCACAGGATAAACGGACACCGAACACATGCATTTTCATGAAGTCGAAGTTAGATATTGCAGTATATATATATAAACATGAAATCTATCTGAGAAATTTGTAGAAATAGGCTATATTTATACAGAACATGGTGAAACATACTTTTAGAGTATAAATACTATTTTTGAGATACAGAAAAGTAGTAAAAATAGAAAATAGCATGAAGGGTACACTTGCCTGAGCTCGGTTTACAGTTACCATGACTCTAATCAGAGTGGATCGGAAGATTTCCCCCTTTTCTTCTCTTCCCTCTGCTTCCCTTTCTTCTCTCCTTTGTTGCTGTCGAGGGCTGCTATAAAATGAGCCCCAAAATCCCGCAAATCCCAATTAAAACAGGAAAGGAAAAGAGGTCATATGAGTTGGCTCGTGAACGGTGCTCCGCTCGAGCGCCAAGTAGGTTCCTTGTATAAATTGATGGCTATGCTCGAGCACCTACCAGGCGCGCTTTAAGCACCCAGTTCTATTAAATTTGCTTGGGTGGCACCTTGTGCACCACTCGAGCAATGCATTCTGTTAATTGGGCCTCAGTGGCGCCTCAGGCACCACTCGGGCGCCGATGAGTTGGGTGCTTAATTTGCCTCTAAACCAAATTTTTTTCACATTTTTTCATAATCCATTCACTTTAAACACATTTATATCAATTTAATAACTAGGAATTATCATGTTTTTAGGATGGGACCTCACACGATGTCCACTCGACACACGCTCGAGCGCACGTCTTGAAGTTTCCCACTGATTTTTAAGTGTCACACTTTAAAATAGGGGAGGGGGATTGTGATTGGGCACTGTGGATGATAGAAGCATGGGGAGAAAGAGAGAAAGGGAGGGAGACGAGAGATGAAGGAGGAGATTGAGGCATGAGGAGTCCAATTCCATCCGAGAGCTAGTTGAAAAAGTTGGAGTACGCGTCGAGGCAAGTTTTCTCATACTCACTTCTCATTCTCATTCGATGTTTGCTTGATTTTTATCGGATATTTTTATATCGATACCCACCCTAAATGTGAAAATCATGAGACCCAGGATTAATGATTAATGAATATGTAGTTGTTTGTCCAAATTGTTGTCCGAATTGTCCGATTTGGTTCCGCCAAACTCTAACCCACGTTCAAATTCGGGAACCCTAATTTCTCTCTGTATTTTGTTAAATGGACTTGAAAATATGAATCACCATGTCCCATTTATACATATATATCGACCGGACGTCCAATCTCACAATATTTGACCCGTCTACGGCGTCCGGAAGCTCTAAAAACCCCATGTTACTGTTCATCCAAATGAAAAAGGGGAAATTGCGTGCTTCTACCTCCATATTATGTTAAATTGACCTAAAAATGTGAATTGATACATCCCAATTGTTTATATATATTGGTCGGACGTCCAATTTCACAAGTTACGACCCGTTCGTGGCGTCCGGGAACTCTAAATGTCCCCTGACACTATTCACCCGAGATGAATGTATGAATTTGCTTCATTGACCTCCATTTAATTGTTATGAAATTTATGTCTTAATGTTCACGGTACATTGCAAGCCTTGAAAAAAAGAAACGGTGCTCCAATTGTAAAGAATTGTGCTCCGAAGGACCTCCAAGGTGAAATGGTATGTTGAGGTAAGAAACTTCACTCTCCTCCATATATTTAATGCCCAAGAACATGAAATGTGTTGTCAAAAGACTGAAGTCTAAAACAAAGATATGAATCGTACAAGTAAATGGAGGTAAATCCACGAAGTATGATATGATGGATTTGATCTCTTGGATGGAGATATGTGATGGGAATGTGATCTCCCGATTGGAGAATGTAAATGAAATGTGGTGGATCCTCCCTCAAGGAAAGACTAAATCTTGAAAATAGGACCATGGACTTATGTTCATTCGGTGGTGCCCTCTGGTTTGCCACGTAAATTACGGTGGGAACCCAATGAATACTCCGGCCGCTCATGGGGGCGGGTGATGTTCATGGTATGCCTTAGGACACTATTGTTGAAGAATGAGAATTGCCCTGGTCCTCGGGGGATATGGGGTGAATTGTTATGGTCGAGTGGTGCAGGCCTAAAATGTAGCTGATGACCAAGTACTATAAGCCTAAAATATAGCTGATGGTCAAGTGCTACAGGTCTAAAATGTAGCCGTATGCTTTAGAATGTGTAGCGAACACTTTCTTTTCCTCGTTCTCTCATATCGTTAGCTAGTACGACATACTGGCCCTAATCTGTAAAGATTAATGAAAATGTATAAAATATAATTAATATAAACATGTGACCCAGACAATCCCAGATGTCCATTTCCTCTCATGTTTCTGTTTCATTGAAAGTGTATGTCTTCCCCCATCCATTTATCGTTTTCATTATTTATCTATCTGTTGTAGTGATGTTTGATTGCATTTGTTGAGTTGTACGCTCACACTTGCTGTGTCTCTTTTAGATAAGAATGCTTTGATGCCTGACGAGACTGAGTAGGCAATAAGAGCTTGATAGGTAGCTAATTTCAATTGTGGAGTTTGAGGACGTAGTTGTTTATTATGTATGAAACAAAAACTTGTAATTAATGTTGAGTACTCAGAGAATTTATATTCTGCGTCTTCTGTGATGATGATTTTATTGTGGATGATTGTATGGTCATTTTTCGCTGTATATATGGTTATTATGCTTTTGTAGGTTTTTCTTATTGTGGTGATGATGGGTTTTTCTTTAGTTGGCATTCTTTCTAGCCGACGTTATGCCTGAGTCAAAATGTGGGTGTCACCTATGGTGTCGTGGCAGTTGGAGGTCTTGTGGAATTGAGTCATCTTTATTTGCAAAATTGTTGTTGATTATAGTGTAGGGTTTTATTTAGGAGTTTATATTTTGGCAAACGTCCGACTTACAAATAGAACTTTGCCTAATTTTCCACAAAAATCTTATATTATTATTATTGGGCTTAAGTTATATGTTTATTGATGGAGGTTATTTAAACAAAATAACCCAGTCTATCATAAAAAATGATCTGAATCATAAGAGGAATCTTAGAAAATGATCCTGACTAACTGAAATGGGTAGGAATAGGTTCGGGTAGCTATGGCAACTAAGATGTTTAGAAAGTGATCCTTAGGCTAGGTTTGAATTTCATTAAATCACAGATAACCCCTTCCCTGAATTTAATTTCTTGAGGTTATAATACAATGCGTATTTTTGGTTATAGAATCTAAAATAGCCAGTAGGAAAAGTTAAAGAAATAATCGCGGTGGTACAAGTATTCCCCATGATAGGGTGGCTACTTATGCGGACTTATTGGAAAGGATGACTAATGTGGTGGAATCTACAGAGTAGAGATATATGGCTCCAATCCCTGCACTTGAGCCAGCTCCAGTAAACCTTACTCTGACAACTTATGATAGATTCACAGCAGAATGAGCACAAGGATTTTTAGGAAAGCTTGATTCGGCAGAAATGGACGTGTAACTTAAGAGGATGAAGAAGATTTTTACTGTGATCACATGTACTGATTAGGAAAAAGTCACCTTCACAGTATACAACCTAGAAGGTGAAGCTGATAGTTGGTGGAGCATGAAGAAGAGGGCATTAGGAGTGCCCGATGATGCTATCACTTGGGAGATGTTTGAGTATACTTTTATAAAAAAATACTTTCTGTCCAACCTCCAAGATCAAAAGGAGCAGGAATTCATGAGGTTAAGACAGGGGAATATGATGGTGATGGAGTATGATGCTAAGATGCCTTTTTATGTGGAGATGAGATAAGGAAAGTAAAGAAGTTATAGCAAGGGCTGCAGGACAATATTAAGAAGTCATTGTCGATCTTGAAGCTCCAGACTTATGCTGACATTCCGGATATGGCGATGATTTATAAGAAGGAAGCGAAGATGAAAAGGTTTTTTACAAAGAGGACGGCCAGCTAGGCGAATCTTAATACAAAATCAAATGTGGAACCCTGTGGGCTATTTAAGAAAGAAAGAACGATAGATGTAGGGAAGAGTTTTATTGAGGTTTTATCAGTTACTAGCACTTAGGCATTCGCTACTAAGTGTTCATATTATGGGAGGAAGCATGCAGAAAAACCTTATTATAAAGCAATTGGAGCGTGCTATAATTGTGAGAAGTTAGGTCATCTGATGAAAGATTGCCAGTTATTGAAAATGTCAGAAGTACAAAAGTCAGCAGTTGCAACTAGAACATTTGTGGTGATGGTACAGGACCTTGAGACACCCCCGACAGCAGATAGAGGTATTTCCCTTAGGTGTGGAATTTAGATTTCTGTCTTAATTGATTTGGAAATTATGTATTCTTTAAATTTTTCCATCAAATGCATGATATGCCCCCATTATCTTGAGGATTCTTGATTGTTCTATGATTGCATTATGTGTTCTTTGTGAATTTTGTGTAGTATGGATAACTGGTAATTGAATGCCAAATTGTGGAGACGATGGGTTGTGTATTGATGGAAGGAGGAAATATTCGGATAATTGATCGACATAGTCGGTAAGGGGAATGGGAGATTTGGAGATGAGATAAAATTGGCATTATCCCTACAAAATATGGATGAAATTAAAAGGTGCATCGTTTGGATGTTGTTAAGAATACTATGAGACCTTCGGGGAAGTAAAATTTACTAATGCTTTTGAGAAAAATTGGAATTTTGTTAGTCCGCATAAATAGGAAATCACCCACAAGCAAAGTGGTGGAAGAGTTCATGGGTTGGAATTATTTCACCCACAATTGAGACCTTGTGATGAGATCTTTGCCTTATGGATTTATGGATTGTGCTTTGAGAGAAATAAATATTTTGAGGAGCCAAGAGTTAGAAACTGAAATAGGTGGACCTTGAAAGATAAATATTAAGATCGACAGTTAATATCGGAAGCCTCCATTTGAGAAATTGTTGAATTACTTTGGAGATAATTCTAATCCGACAATCTTAAAGATTAAAGTAATTATGTTATAACGGAGAGGTAACCCTAGGAGACTTAAAGCGGATCAATCTGTTTAAGGTTTGTGAAGATAGGCCCTGATATTATTAAGGAAGCAAACTTAGTATAGGCAATTGAAGTTAGGAATCCTTGTACTTGATATGCCTATGGTCCTTTGTAAGGAATGTGGAACAGTAGACTGTAAGTGGATTTGAATGTTTGGAAAATATGATATCGTACTCCTAGGTTAGGAAATAGAAAACGTATTAAAAGTGTTAGAACTATGAAATTTTGAAGTAAGAAATTCTTATGGTTTGTTTTAGAACAAAAGGCAATCCACTTATTATAGTTCTAGAGGAGGTGTTCAAGTTTAATTCATTGGCTCATTGGTACGGTTAGCATTTAGACCATGAGATTTGAGATAGTTAAGTGTTAGGATCCTAAGATCTTGGGTAACGATCTAACATTATGCCAAATTGTGACAGATCGGGTTATTTTTCTTAAATAACCTCCATCAAGGATAAAAATAAACTTGAATTCCTAATTAAAGTTATTTATTTCTGTACAAAATTGGGCAGAGTTCCATTTGTAAATCGAGCGTTTGCCAAAATATAAACACCTGTAAAACAACCTTGCACAACAATCTACAACCGTCCACAATAAAACTACACATCTTATTGTTCAATACACTGCACAAGATCTGATCGCCACATCAACTTGTCGATACCGACATAATAACTCCAGTATAATGCCGGTGGGGAAGGATGCCAACTAGGAACCTTGATCGTAACCACAATGAAAAGGACCTGCGGAAGCATAAAAAGATACAGTGAAAATTAATTCATCATTCATCCATGCTAAACATCATTAATTGTCACCATACATGTTTTAATCAGTTTACAAAAGTAAGATTAAAATTCCTATTTCATACACAAAAATCGGCTAAGTCCCAGCCCCGAGTCCTGCGTGCAATATCAGCTGTCCATTGCACTTCTATGATCTACTCTGTCTCATTGGGCATTAGTGTGTTCTCATCTGAAAGTTATATAGCAAGGGTGAGCGTACAACCCAACAAATAAAATCATTCATCACTAACTATAATAATATACAAGAAAGACAGTAACTAGGTAGAGGAAATCATATAACTTGGATAAAGAAAGCATGTGAGGAGAGGGAGCATCGAGAATCATTTAGTTCTCATGTTTGCTCTAGTTACGTTCATTCACTGTCATTACTTTCATCAATTTTTGCGGACCTGTGCTAGTAGGTTGTACTAACCAATGATGTGAGAGGATGAGGAAAGGAATGTGTCTGCCACACATTCTAAGGTCGGCTACATTTTAGGTGTGCAGCACTCGACCATCGGCTACATTTTAGATCCGCAGTACTCGATCATCGGAGCACTCAGCCATCTCAATTGCCCCATATCCCTGGGGACTAGGGCAATCCTCGTTCTTTCACAATAGTATCCTAAAGCGTACCCTGCATATCACCCGCCTCCAGGAGCGGCCGGAGTATTCCTTGGGTTCCTACCATGATGTACATGGTAAGCTAGAGGGTACTATCCATATGATCCGTGGTCCTAGTTTCAAGATTAGTCATAATCCTTGAGGGGAATCCACCATTGCCATATGCATTCTCAAACTAGGAAATCACATTCCCATCACTTGTCTCCAATCGGAAAACCAAATCCATCACTTTACATTTTGTGGATTCCCTTCCATTTACTCGTTCGGTTACTTTCTTTCATTTGGAGCTTAGATCTTTCAACCAATAAGTTCAACTCGTAAGAGAACTTGATTATACTTACCTCCGTGAGTCAAATACCACCTTAGAAGCCCCCGGGACGCATTCCCCTCGCTCCCGGTGCACAATTACTCATTTTAGAGCTTACAATTTAACATAGCATTTAGTCATAAGTTCTATCACAATTGAAGAGAGCTAAAGCATGTATACTTACCTTCTAATTTTGGATAAACCTTGTTAGGCCACTTTTAGAGGGCTCGGACCCCTCGAACGGGTCAAATTTTGCGAAATCGGTTGTCCGATCAACACATACTTTTGGGAAGCGGGGAGTTATATTCTAGAGTCAATTCAATATTTTATGAAGGTAAAAATATGCAATTTTCACTTTCTGTCTCGGGTGAACAGTGTCGGTGCCCATTTAGTGGGCTCGGACGATGCGAACGGGTCAACACATGCAAAATCGATCGCACGGCCGACATATATAGACGTTTGGGATATGGTGATTCACATTTTGGGGTCAATTTAACGAAACGAGGTGTAGAAACGGAAAACTCCCAATTTCCCATAGGTTAGGATTTGATGATACTCCACTGGTCAGATCGATGAGTAAATCAGACAATAAATTACATAATTCTTGGTCTCAAGTCACGGGTATAACATTTTTCATGGTTCGCGTGGGTATCGAGATGAAATACCCCATAAGAACCGAATAACATCGAAAGAGGAAAGTTAGTGAGTATGAGAACACTTGCCTCGATGCGTGCTATCACTTTCATAATTGGTTCCTCGGTGGATTCGGACTCTACGACTCGATCTCCACCTTTCTCTCTCTAAAATCAGCGCTCTTCCTCTCTCCTACTTTCCAAAAACCCTATGGAAATTGAAAAAGTCAAAGAAACACGAAGTAGGTTGCGTTTTTATACCAGTCGGGGCGCTCGAGCACCCGGCGAGCGCGGCCTCGCTGCCGGCCTGCGCTTGAGCGTGCACAGGCACTCAGTGGGTGGGGGAGCTACTGGATATACCGCTCGAGCGGAGCTCGAGAGCTCAGCAGGCAGGGGAGGTACTTGATTTTACCGCTCGAGCAGCGTTCAAGCGCGCAGCTAGCACGGCTTGCTACTTGCGCCACTGCTTTTTGCGCTCCAGCCTATGCTCGAGCGCACAGTAGGCACGGTCTGCTAGCAGCATTTCAGCAATTTATAATCCGATTTTCCTTCCGATACGGGTACTTATAAATTCAATAGGTCTAGTATTAATTATTATAACGTTGATTTTCTTGTATTTAATATATTTTTAGACCCGAAACATCACAACTTTGCCCCACTTATAGAAATTTACTCTCGAAATTTAACGAGTCCAAAACATGAATAAGCTACATACCTCGAAATAGATGGGGGTACTTTTCCCGGATCCCGTCCTCTCTTTCCCTGGTCGCCTTTTCACGGGAGTGGTTCTTCCATAAAACTTTCACAAGAGGAATCATCTTGGAGAGCAAAATTTTGTCCTTCCGGTCTAAGATATCTGCCGGTTCCTCTACATAAGCCAAATCCTCATCGATAGCCAAAGGACCATAATCAATCACGTGGGATGGATCATACGCGTACTTCTTTAACATGGAAACATGGAAGACGTTGTGCACCTCGGCCAAACTCGGTGGCAAGGCTAGACGGTATGCCACCTTGCCAACTCACTCAAGAATCTCAAACGGTCCAATGAAATGCGCCTTCAGCTTCCCCTTTACGCCAAATCTAGAAATCCCCTTCCATGGCAAGACCTTAAGGAAGACAAAATCTCCAATCTCAAACCTGAGCTCGGATCTCCTCTGATCAGCATAACTTTTTTGTCGACTCTGGGGGACTTTCAACTTCTCCACAACCATTGCTATCTTTTCTGACGTCTTCTGAATAACATCCGGGCCCAACAAACTCCTATCCCCAGTCTCCTCCCAATGAATGGGAGATTGACACTTTCTACCATAAAGTGCCTCGAACGGAGCCATTCCGATACTCGCTTGAAAACTGTTGTTATAAGCGAACTCAGCCAGCACTAGAAAATCATCCCAATTCCAATGGAACTCCAATACCAAAGCTTGAAGCATATCCTCTAGTATCTGGATCATTTGCTCAGACTGGCCATCCATCTGAGGATGATACGCCGTACTAAACTTCAGGTTCATCCCTAACTTCCAATGCAAGGTCTCCCAAAATTTAGAGACGAATGGTGGATCGCGATCGGACACAATCGATGCCGGCACGCCATGCAATGTCACGATCTCGTTGATGTATAACTGTGCCAGACGATCGCGGGAGTACGTAGTCCAAATAGCTATAAAATGAGCAGACTTCGTCAATCGGTCAATAATGACCCAGATCGCACTATGAATCCTCGGAGTCCTAGGCAATCTCGACACGAAGTCCATCAAGATGTCCTCCCACTTCCAGCTGGGGATGGGTAGGGACTGTAATAATCCAGAAGGCTTTCTACTCTCAGCCTTCAGCTGCTGACAAACGAGACATCGATTAACGAAAGCCACGATCTCTCTCCGCATGTTCCTCCACTAGAACATTTTCCCCAATTCATGATACATCTTGTTTATATCGGGGTGAATCGTGTATCGAGTCCTGTGTGCCTCCTTCATTATTTCTTCTTTCAGTTCATTAACATATGGTACACATAGTCGCTCTCAAAATCTCAAAACTCCATCGGTACACACACTAAAATCAACTCGAGAGTCTCTGCTGAGGTTCCCTATAATATCCATCAGAAATGGGTCATTCACCTGCCCTTCCTTGATCCTCTGAAGGATCTTAGGCTGTACCTACAGAAACGATAACATCATTTGGTTACCCTTAGTGTAGCGCTGGATATGGCAAGACTTCAAGCAGTCTAGCAACTCCATCTGCTTAATCTGCATAGTCGCCACCAAACAGGTTCGGCAACTCAAGGCATCCGCGATCACATTCACTTTCCCCGATCGATACTGCATCTCACAATCGTAGTCCTTTAGAAACTCAATCCATCGTTGTTGCCTCATATTTAGCTCATTCTGCGAGAACAAATACTTGAGGCTCTTGTCGTCGGAGTACACTAGAATTTCTTGCCACAAAGATAGTGTCTCCAGATTTTCAAAGCAAAAATCACCGCGGCCAACTCTAAGTCATGGGTCGGATAGTTTTTCTTATGAGTCTTCAATTGTCAAAACCCATAAGCCACTACTTCTCCCCCTTGCATAAGAACACATCCAAGTCCCACTTTAGATGCATTGCAATACACCTCGAACCCACCAAAAATTTCAGGAAGAGTTAGAATCGGAGCAGTTGTCAACCGATCCTTTAGCTCTTGGAAGCTTTTGTCACACTCCTCGGTCCAGGTTAAACGTACCTCCTTCATTGTCAAACGAGTGAGGGGAAAGGCCATCCGAGAAAAATTCTCCACAAAATGACGATAATAGCTAGCCATCCCCAAAAGGCCTTGAACTTCAGACACGGTTGTCGGCAGACTCCAATTGACCACCGCTTCAATTTTCTGCGGGTCCATTGATTTAATGGCCTAAGTCCTAGAATATAGAAAAATTCTCGATGTCAAATTACAATTACATAGGATGGTGATCCGGTCAACAAGGTGTTGACCAGAAGGCATGAATAATTGCAAAGGATCGTGATCCGGTCAACGAAAAGATGTTGACCGGAAGGCCTGAAGAAGGTGTAATCCGGTCAACGTAAAAGATTGACCAGGAGGTATATTCTGGACAACGAGTGTTGCCCGGAAGGTGTGATATGGTCAACATAAATGTTGATTGAAAATCATACATGAAAGGAAGGAAGGAAAAGAGAACGGTAATCCAGTCAACGCCAGTAAGTTGACCGGATTGGAATTAAATGAGAAATGTGTACCTGACGAGGTCAATTAATCTGGAGATTTATGATGAAACTCATTGGACACATAAAATTGTAAATAACTCTGGAAATTTAAGAAGGAGACTGTTGAGAAATGAAGAATCGTAATAATGTGAAATTAATAAAAGGCCATAAATGATATACGTTAGTGTGGCTAACTCAAACGATGGCCGCCAAGGTCTATAAATAGAACCAGAGGAGTAAGAATGAGTCACGTACTAGAGTTTTGGAAAGAGAGAGACCAAAGGTTCCAGGCAAAGTAAAAGAAATTCAGACAAGAGTACTCACCCCTGTTTTCAAGTTCATGATTATGCATGATTTCTACGCTAGTATATCTAATATTATATGAACTTATATGATGTTATTT
>JAODPA010106015.1:0-10954 GCA_025585075.1 Nepenthes mirabilis
ATATTTTTAAAAAGTATTTTCAAAATCAAAATATTTTTCAAAATTTATTCTAACGCCATGATTTTCTAAAAGGCCGAAAAGGAAGAAAAGGACGAGAGAGGAAATATGAAAAGTCTAAAACGACGATAGAGGCAAGAGTTGTCATATTGCAAATACGACAGCCATTTTCACACACCAACAAATTTGAAAAATGGAGAAAGGACGCCGGGTGGGAAAACGAGACTCGGGGAAGGCGAGTCTGAGCCACTGCGATGACCGATGGAAGAGAGAGACTCAGAAGATAGTGATGATCCATGGCGCGATTCTAGGAATTGTCCGGTGTGGGGCCCGCGCTCCTTCTCTGTTCTAGCCCTCCACTCCTCCAACGGGGACAAATTCTGAAAAATTTTGGGGAAAAGAACCCTAATTTCACTGTGGACACCGACCGATCCCATCTTCCCGGCTCATAATAGTTGGGGGGATGAGGGTCTTCGTGCTAAAGTTAAAGGCTTGTGAAGGAGAACAACGACAGTACGTTTGCGTAACCACCGTTTCTCCTCTCCCACCACCTCTATCACATTCAATTGTTTTTACTATTATTATCATTCGTTATTCCTACCTTTCGCTATTTTCTCATCTCGTGGCCTTGAAAATATTCCGGGTAGATGGATGGATAGTCTGCCTACCTGCTTCTTCATGTTCTACCTTCTTTATATTTTATAATAGATTTTTTTTGGGTAGCTGAAGCTCTCTCTTTCTATCTAAGGCGTTTTCAGATCCATCTGATCCGTTTGCCACCGATCTTTCTGTCTATCTTTGTTCATAAATCCATCAATTTTTATTGCCTTTTTTTTTATTTTTGTTTGTGTATGTCGAAGGATGATTATCGTTCGGGATGGATGGCAGGATTTGATTACTAGATGAAGTTGGATTAAAGGAAGTATAAGCCTTCTAGGAGGTAATCTATCTATCCATATCCATTATTTCTATGTGTTTTTATCTCCCTCTCGCTCTCTCTCTCCGATGAAGGTACTTCTGCATTTCGGCTATAGCTTCCAGCAAATCAAGTTCTTGTTTTTCTATTTTTCTGATCTTCGGCTTATAGCATTTAACGAGTTGTTATTTCGATACAGGACTCGTCGCCATTATTTCCGATTTTTTTTTTTCTCATTTTTATTTTGGAAAAGCATTTCGCAATTTCTGTGTGGAAGGGAAGCTGTTTTTGAAAAAAAACCGTCCAGTCGATCATTTTGATTTTATGGGTTTCTATATCGTTGAATATTTTGTATTGCTCGAAGAAAAACGTATGGAGAAGAACATATCAAATCATAATAAATCTTTGTACAGTATTAGGGTTGCTATGCCCTAAATACATGAGCCATACAAGCTACTAGCTAATCAATATCATAAATTACGCTAGCAATCCCACAAAATATGCTAATTAATCAATCTCATAAACCATGATAAAAGGGTTTATGGGTATCCACACAATTGAATGTTTTGTCATAGCTAATAAATTTAGATTTATGGGTATCTTGTCCTTATCTTGACTTTCGAGTCTCCCAACGGAAGTGCATGTGCCCTCTGTGTGCGATCTCCAAGGCCTTTGTAGCATGTAATATGTGATACCTGCTTTATTTGTTGTCTTTACGTCCATTGAATTGTTTTCAGAATGATTCATTTGATCATTTATAAATTCTGTTTTCCCATATATATTATCAGTATGCCATCCACGTTTTCCACTGTTTTCTTAACTCTAATTTACATGTGTGGATATTTCGGTCATATAGAAATTGTTAGAGATTTTTGTCTTATTGGCATATTCCGTGACCATATGTATTATTATATTGATATCGGGTTGTGGGTTGTCGGGTTAAAGTTTGTTCGGTCCGCCCTCCACGCGCTTGAGCCCTTCCAAAGGCCGCCCGCTCGCCTGGTGCCCGATAGCGGCTCGAGCTCATAAACCAGAATGGGGGTCGCTTGATGCATGCTCGCTGGCCGCTCGAACCGAAATCCCAGAATGGGGCCCGCTCACTGCGCGCTCGATCCCGGCTCGAGCGCCCGCAGGGTTTCCCACGAAACCCTACGGCCGCTCGAGCGGCGGCCCAACGGGCAGAATTTTAACGCGATTTTTGGCTCCTCTATAAATACACACCTTATTTCCTTCAACCCTAAGGACGCCATAAACATTCTGGAGAGATTATTTTGAGCCCCCATTTGAGAAGAAAGCTTTACATGCTTCAATTGCTTTAGCTTCTTTTGAGAAAACCAAAAGACATTCTTTGTGCTTCAAGATCTAAAGAGTTTTCTCACAATTTCTTCTTTTACTTTTTCTATTCAAACTTCTATCCTTCTACTTGCGTTGGAGACGTTAGTTCGTGAAGAAGGAGATCCGATCGTGATTGGCAATTCAAGTGGCACGAGAGGGAAGAGTGGCTTGAAGACCGGAAAGTGTCCGGTTCCGTTACCGCGGGCAAATCCAAGGAGTTCCTTGGTAGGGATCACGTGTCGGGAGTAAATCGGCTAGGTTAGCGCGTCGTTACCACCCGGGCTGTAAGTTGATTTTCATAGTGCATAGAGGAGGAGAGAGGAAATATGAAAAGTCCGAAACGACGATAGGGGCAAGAGTGTCATAAAGCAAAAAAGAAGCCATTTTCACACGCCAACAACTTTCAAAAATGGAGAAAGGACGCCTTGCGGGGAAAACAAGACTCGGGGAAGGCGAGTCTGGTCCACTGCGATGACTGATGGAAGAGAGAGACTCAGAGGATAGTGATGATCCATGGCGCGATTCTAGCAATTTTCCGGTGTGGGGCCCTCGCTCCCTCTCTGTTTCCCCTCCTCCATTCCTCCAACAGGTACAAATTTTGAAAAATTTTGGGGAAAAAAACCCTAATTTCAGTGTGGACACTGACCGATCCCATCTTCCCTGCTCACGACAGTTGGGGGGATGAGGGTCTTCGAGCTAAAGTTAAAGACTGGTGAAGGAGAACAACGACAGTACGTTTGCGTAACCACCACCTCTCCACTCCCACCGCCTTATTATTATTATTATTATTTGTTATTCCCACTTTTTCGCTATTTTCTCATTTCGTGGCCTTGAAAATATTCCGGGTAATCTGCCTACCTGCTTCATGTTCTACCTTCTTTGTATTTTATAAGAGATTTTTTTTTGGGTAGCCGAAGCGTTCTCTTTCTATTTAAGGCGTTTGCAGATCTATCTGATCGGTTTGCCACCGATCTTTCTGGCTATCTCTGTACATAAATCCATCAATTTTTATGGTCTTTTTTTTTTTTTTTGGTTTTTTGTTTGTGCATGTCGAAGGATGTTTATCGTTTGGGATGGATGGCAGGATTTGATTACTAGATGAAGGTGAATTAAAGGAAGGATAAGCCTTTTAAGAGGTAATCTATCTATCTATATCCAGATTCTTTTGTTGGTATATCCATATTATTTCTACGTGTTTTTATCTCTCTCTCCCTCTCTCTCTCTTCTCGATGAAGGTACGTTTGCATTTCGGTTATAGCTTCCAGCAAATCGAGTTCTTGTTTTTCTATTTTTCTGATCTTCGGCCTATAACATTTAACGAGTTGTTATTTCGATACAGGACTCGTTGCCATTCGTTCCGATTTTTTTTTTCTCTTTTTTTTATTTTTGGAAAAACATTTGGCGATTGGTGTGTGGGTTGAGAGGAAGCGAAGCTGTTTTTTTAAAATACCATCCAGTCGATCATTTTGATTTTATGGGTTTCTACATCATTGAATATTTTTGTATTGCTCGAAGAAAAACCGTATAGAGAAGAATATATCAAATCATTATTAATCTTTGTACTTTATTAGGGTTGCTATACCCTAAACACATGAGCTATACAAGCTACTAGCTAATCAATTCCATAAATTAGGCTAACAGTCCCACAAAATATGCTAATTAATCAATCTCATAAACCATGATAAAAGGGTTTATCGGTATCCACACAATTGAATGTTTTGTCATAGCTAATAAATTTAGATTTATGGGTATCTTGTCCTCATCTTGACTTTTGAGTCTCCCAACGGAAGTGCGTATGCGCTCTGTGTGCGATCTCCAAGGCCTTTGTAGCATGTAATATGTGATACCTGCTTTATTTGTTGTCTTCACGTCCATTGAATTGTTTTCAGAATGATTCATTTGATCATTTATTCATTCAGTCTTCCCATATATATTATCAGTATGCCACCCACATTTTCCACTGTTTTCTTAACTCTAATTTGCATGTGTGGATATTTCGGTCATATAGAAATGAATGTGCCCGGTTCTGATAAAGTGATTTTGGGCAGCATCACATCATAATGGAACATTTTGGGATCCTGTCCTCCTTCAAATATAGCATTCTGATAGTTTTTTCCCCTTTCCAATATGTACGGGACTACTTGTGTATTGGGATGAATTGTGGATGATAAATAATTAGTTCCCTAAGCTACATAACAGTTAATTGCGATTCTTGTTTCTACTGCTGGTGCTAACACAATGGCAAGCTTTCCATATATTTTAGATGAGTCAGAAGCTTCAATTTGTATACTTGCAAATTGGAAAGTTGGAAATAGACGGCTTCTCTTTGAGGTTAAAGGCAATAATAAGTAACTAAAGCTCCTGGTTCTATGAGGAGTCCTCAACTTTGTGCTGTTGAATGGAATGTAAAGAATCGTTTTGACACATTTGCTATTTAGCTCATCATTTGTGATGGGAGCAATTCATTTATTGAAGAGCATCTATACTTGGCCTTTTGTTTTGTTTATAATTTTCCTATGTTGTAGAATAACTTCAGGGTTTGATTTAGTGCCAAAATTTCCTCCAGACCCAGCAAATCAACATCTCTATATTTGCTCACTTTATATAAAATTTACTGCAAATCTTTTGACGGATCACCCCAGATAAAGAAGGCGCTCTTAAGCACACTTTATTCAATTATTAGTTTGCACCTTTTCCCTTTTATATTTCCTCTTTGTTTTCTCCATTTTTTTGGGGATGGGTGGTGGGGTGTTGCGGCTAGTTTTGTTCTGCAACATTTCTTGTACCTAAATTTGGTTTGTTGACTTCTTTGCGTTGCTTGTTTCATCATTGATATCTGTATTGGTTTTGATGACTTAAATATAGTGTCTTGTACTTTTTTGCTCTATGTCCTCCTTACACACCTCACTTTATGAATGGCAATCACCGTTGATAACATCAATAAGCTGTTACAAGAAATTTGTATGTAAAATAGTGTCTCAAAGTGTTGTTAATTGCTTGGAAGCACGCATAGGTGGAATTAGATCACTGATAGGGCAGAATAATGGGCTAAAAGGTTATGGTAACCGGAAAAATGATGAGGCTAGCGTACTTAATTGAGAATGAATGATTGATATTCTTTAATTAACGAAAGGGGGTTGCAATAGTTGGACGTGGGTGCAAATTGAAAAATATCAGATACAAGGCTGGAACTAGCCTCATTCTTTTGATGACTGCAAAAACAGAAAGAAAAAAAAAAGATGAAGCTAGATAACTCAATTGAGGTTTAAAAGGACTGACACAGTAAGTGATGGTAGTTGTTCAGAGGACTTTAGCGTTCACTTGTGGAAAATAGGTTAAAATTGGCCGTGAGACATAGTTGTGCAACTAAATTTTAGGGGATGACCCAATGCATGAAGGTTTTTGCATTTTGGGTTCTAAGGAGAGTAAGATGAGTACAGTCTTAACCATATATTGCTGGGATGTTTTAATGGTTTGAACTATTGACTGTCACAAGGAGTTTATTGCTGAGTCAGTGATCATACTTAGTCATAGCTAAATGATACTAATAACATATTTGTCACTAGGCTTCTCTTGATAGATTGACAGTATATGAAAGCTTTGGAAGTCATAGCTTTCATGATAACTAGATGAAGAAATTATGCTGATGAACTTTTTTATTTGCAGAATGGGTGTTAATTGCCAAGACATCTGATATAATGTTTTATATTTTATGTGACTTCTTGAGAGTTTTGTTGCTCCTTCAGATTTTTAGACATGAGCATATCTCGCCTGAGATCTTAGGTATTTTGTTAGATAATAGTGAATCTTGTCATTGAATTGACTTTGGGCAGTGATGAATTTTATGGGAAGCTAAGAGTGTAAGCAAAGAGAATGAATGAAGTTTAGATACAAGCTTAGGATCAGGATACCAACTTAGATAAGTGTTATCTTGCATGAGTTCGACCTATATGAGGACCTTTAAACTATTAAGTGTCCTTAAATGGTTTCATTGACGAAATATTTTCCAATGAAGTCACTCCAAACAATCAAATGAACCAATCAAGTATGGGTCCCCATTTAGCCCCATCTATATGCTTAAACTCTTCATTTGACTTTCTTACAATGCTTTAATAACAACAGTAAATTCTTGGGCCTTATTACATTGATTGACTACGATGAATCCTCTGCTGACGCTGTGCTTGGTTTAAGACAGCATCTTGTAAAAGTCAAAGTGGATTTAAATCCTTCATTACCACTACACTCCAAAATTTATCTACGCCTAACTCTCCCCTTTCTACTTTGCCTAACCTTGACACGATCACTTTACTTCATTGGTGCCTTCTCATTTCAACAATTTGGCAAATATGTTAGTTGGATGACTCATGCCAAGTATTCAGTACACAGGTTAGTAGTTTTGTGCTGCAACCAAGAGAGAACAGACAAGATCTTGGGTTGAGAAAAACTGAAAAACCATGTGGTGTTACAACAAGTTCTCAACTGAAAGAGAATGATAGATGCAAATTAGAAAACTGAGGGACAGAGGGTGGGGATGGGGAAGAAAGGGGCTCTGGGTGGGTTGGAAATGATAGTGAAGGGAAAAAAATCAATCAACAGAGAAGGTGGATCTGTTTATAGATCAGGGATACACAATTCTCTCGTGTGTTAAGAAAAGGTGGTTGGGATTGAATAATGATTAGAGTATTTGATATTTAATTTAGTTTAGAAAGGTGATCGTATTCAAATCAAATTCGGTTGCAATTACTGATTTTGTCATATTGTATGGTATATGCTTGTGTTAGGGTTTTAGAGAAGTTTTGTAAAGGGGTAGTTTGTTTAACTGTTACACTGGCTCTTGGATTTTCCTTTTTGAATGACAGACAATTGCCAATTATAAGACTGTGTTAGTATCTGATTTCTGTTATTGCTTTTGATCTAGTATTTTTTTTCTCGGAAAGATTAGATGTCAATTTGTTCTAGTACTGTATGCCATATTGTTGATATCTGCAAGCTGTTCCTGTTATGTTTTGATTGCCACTTGCCATTTCCACTGGAGGAAAAACATAGGGAAAGAGCAAGTATCAATTCAGCTTCAAAAAGTGCAAATTGTAGTCGTTGTAGGCTATGCTTGAATCATATGTGCTACATTTGACTGCCACATGAGGTAGTATTTTGCCAAATAATCATAAACAAGAGGCCAAATGAGAATTTAAGAATATTGTAGGAGCCCTTAGTCAAGTAAAGTCTAATGTTTGATTGATTCATGTACTTGTACAATGGGATTGATTAGATAAAAATTTCTTGGTTACCCTTGTAGTACAAAGAATAGAGTTAGATTCTGCTGAGCTAGGGCAAAATTTTTGCTTGAATATTTGCATTCAATTAGGAGAGTATTTTCCCTTCTGCTCTTAAATTTTAATTATGTGTCTTGTGCTCCCTTGGCTTTGAATACTTTACACAAATTCCACATTGAATACATTACTGATGGGATATGATGTTGTGAAAGCACTACTGAATCAGTTTGGTCTGTTAAATTACAAAGAGTATATGGTACATCCGATATATTATGGACACTATAAAATAGGCTTCTCACAATGTAGCAATTTTTGTGATTTGTTAGAAAAATTGGATGATATTCCATAGACATATTGTGTAAAAAGGAATGGGAGAATACAGTGGATCAACATTGATAGTCTACAAATGGTGAAACGTCATTTTGTTTTCTTCATGTTCTTGATTTTTAGATGTGTGAGCTTTGCATTGTACTAATTTACCATCGTTTTACTCGATTTTTCCAGTTATTTGTTCATTCTACTGCCTGTGTTCTTGAACGGCTGTAACATTTGGGTTGAACTATCATATCGTCTATCTAACATGTTTGGAGGCGGCAACAGCCATTATGTTCTTCCTGTCTCCTTGGATGAGAATCGTTTTCAGTATAACACCAGCACACCAAATGATCAGCTTCAGCTTTTTGCAAATTGTGAGTGCATTTGTTCTTGAAAAGTATTTCAGTTCATATTTGAGATACCCTCATCCCGTGTGTTTTTTTGGGATCAATTACTAGTTGTCTACTCGATGTAGGATAGCTTGATGAAAGCAATCTTGGTTGCCCACAGAGAAATCAAGGGTGTGGGTTCATAATTAGGACTCAAGGTGGGTGGGGCTGCCCACTATACTTTCAAGTGGCCAGTGTTCCACATGTTAGAATGATCAACTGCAATCATGCTCTGTAGACGAAGAGCAAATTGTGGTGATTTGTTTGCATTATTAGATGCTATCCAAGACCTTATTTAATAAGTCAACATGTCTTGCGTTTTGATTTTGTCAAATCTTGCCACTATTCTATGGTTTTGTTGAAATAGAATTTCATATTACAGTAACAGCAGGATTTAAAGTTGATCCAGTGAATTACTTTGGAAATGAGCACAACTCATATATGCTTCGACCCCATAAACGAGGCAGGGAGGCAGATGATCTCTCAAGGCAACAGAAGCTTCAGATATCACTCAACTACAACATCTGTCAAGATGAAGTTGACTGCTCACCAAGCATCCCATACCAGAATCCAGTGTCCACTGGGTTAAGGCTATCATATGATGACGACGAACGAAACTCATCTGTTACTTCTGCTGGTGGAAGTATAACCGTGGCACCATCAATCCTCTTGTCACTCGGGGATAATGCTATGACTGAGCTTGAACTGCAGAAAGAAGAATTTGATCAGTACATCAAAATTCAGGTACCACTTTTCTTGTAACTATTCAAGTAGCCCTAGCCACAGTTGTTACGTGGTTGTATCTGAAGTTCTCTTTAATTTTTCTGGAAGGCGAAGATATAGTTTAGAGAGAGTTGAACCTTGGTCTAAGAATAGACTCCACCACTTGAGCTGATGGTTATGATAGAAATTCTTCAAGTGCATCACTCTTAAGCATCAAACTTATTCTTATGGTAGATGCTTTACTGCTCCCTCACTCTGCCTACCTTTCTTGAATATATTCTCCAAAGCAGTTGATCACTTTTCCCCATTACTTACAATATTTTGTAGAATAACATCTAAAACTTTATTTTTTTTAAAAAAAACCTTCTATATATCATAGATCTAGCTTGGTATAAACTAATTGAGATTTCTGAAAACTATATCTCTGGGATTTGAAAGATTACATGTAAGCTAATTTTTTATTGAAAAAAATAAAGTCATGGTGATTATAGTTCTTGTCATGTTTGTGTGGAAAATCTGGATCAGATCCCGAGGAATTAAAATTCTGAGATTTTCCCTATAATTCTGGGCCAAAGTGGGACAAGGGTTATTATTTTTACCTATTGCCTATTGGTGTAGTTTTTGTAATGACACATGAAGTGGGCATTCTCACAATGGCAGTCGGGACATGCACCCATGGGCTTCTGATTCCCATGTCTACTCCAGGTTGAGAGAATTGAAGTACTCAGCTTACCTTTCCTTTGACTGCCTGCAACCAACCACTTTTATAGATCCCAGAATCTCTCAAATCCTTTCCTCCAATTCTCCCATCGAAACTGAGGCTTAGTTCTTTTTGGGCTGTATAGTAGGCTTTTCTTTCTCTTTCTCTCAAAGATGAATTTTTTAGCCAGACAATTTGGACGGCTAAAATTATAAAATTGATTAAATAAATTTTAACATGTTACCATATTTGACTCTACAAAGGCCCCACTTGATCTCAAGACTTTCCCCAAACAAGGGAGAGGTGTCTGACTTAGCAAATCCAGTTAGGAGAGATAAATGGTGTCATTTTGATGAAAGTTAAATATGGTTTTCAGCTATGATCAGTGCATAGCTTATTAGTCTTCAGTGGCGGAAATTATGTGAGCGCTTTGACCTAAAAGTAAGAAAAAAGGCTCATGTTGCTTCATCGGCTTCTGCTGGATAGATAAAACTTTCACACCTGGAACAGGAAGAAGACCTTGCAAAGGGCGTTAGAGACATGAAGCAAAGGCACATGGCTTCTTTCTTGAATACCATAGAGAAAGGTATCTGCAAGAAGCTTTACGAGAAAGAGCTGGAACTGGAGAGCATGAACCGCAAGAACAGGGAACTCGCCGAGAGAATAAAACAGGCGGCAACCGAGGCCCAGGCTTTGCACAACAGAGCAAAGTACAGCGAGTCAGTCGTGAACCTGCTAAAGGCAAACCTCCAGCAGGCGGTATCTCAGGGTGTTGATCAAGGGAAAGAAGGATTCGGAGACAGTGAAGTTGATGATGCAGCTTCCTACATTCAACCGAACAATTACATTGGCGGTGTTCCTGCTGGGCGTGGCAAATCCATTTCGATGAGGGACGGAAGCAAACATTTAACCTGTAAGGCTTGCAGGTGCCGTGAGGTCTCCATTTTGCTGATGCCTTGTAGGCACCTGTGCGTGTGTAAGGACTGTGATGCATTGATTAGCATCTGTCCCGTTTGTAACATGATGAAAACTGCTAGTGTTGAGATATATTTGTCCTGAAATGTGTAAATTGTATACAGAAGTTCCCCAGCAGATAACTGTATCAAGTGGTTGTGTCACCTGGTTCTCGTATTCAGGATAAAGCTAGGGCATTCTGGCTTCAGAGGGATGGAGACCCATCCCCCCTACGGGACCGTTTATTTTGCAACATACAACCTTACATGTTTGTAAAAATGTTAATACAAATGATTAGAGTTATATTTATAGATAAGATAAAGAGTAAAAATAATATTAAATGTTTAGAAGT
>JAODPA010106026.1:0-20359 GCA_025585075.1 Nepenthes mirabilis
ACGTGAACTCCTGCATCAGTAGCTACCCACATCAAAATTAGCAGCAGTCAATTCATACCAATGGGCATCAGCACACGGCAGTTCAGAACTGCCAACGTGGATTGACCAGCAAAGCCTTTCAGGCTCACAGCCTCCAAGAATTGCAACACGGGGCACAGCAAAAAGCTGCAGTCCTTTCAACAATTCCTGGCTGTAATTCGACCAACTTAGCATCAGAATGCATATACATCTTCTCAGCTACAGCCACAACAGCTCCAAAACAGCAGAGGGCCAACCCATCAGAATGCAGGACGAATCGAACCACATCAGCAAAGGCTCGCACCATGCCTCCAGGACTCCCAGCAGCCATTTCACCAACAGCCGGCAGGAGTAAACCCGGAAGGCATCACCAAAATCATTAATTCCTGCATTCATCAGTAAACCACAGCAGAACCCCCAAGTTCAGCACCCCAAACTGCATCACAATGAGGCGAGCAGCATCAGCAGCTTTTGCACCAGCAGCATACAGCCAGCATCAGCAGCATACAACAGACCCAAACATCAGCCAGTACAGCATCATATGTGCAAATGAGACATGTAATCAAAGCAGGCCCAGCAACCAAATGCACCCAAAGGGCACTGAGGATGGGAGGTCATAGAAATCTGCAGATTCCACATAGCCAACCCCAGTACCAACCCGGAGGAGCAAAATTAGTATAAGCATTGCTGACTGCTACTTTACTCCAGCATCCCCACCACCCGGAAACAAGTCCAGCAAAGGCAAACCCAGCAGGCCAGCCATTTTAAGAATATCTGCTCGTCCCAGAAAAGAACAGCAAAATCGCATGAAAGAACTGCAGCAGTTGCTGCATCAACTTAAATCCAACAGGCCAATTGCCCACACACATGAACAACCGATGGATGTGGAATTTTCAACAGCCAGATCAGCAGATTCATCAATACATTCCACAGCAGTACCAGCGTGAGGTACTTCCATCGCAGCAACCAGAGCCTGAATCAAACCAAACTCTTCTTCTGAAGCTGGCAAGAGAAAAAGGCTCCACCAGCTTCAACAAGGTCAAGGTTAGGCACCAAGAGCAGAGCCAAGAGCAACAGCAGGTAGAATTTCCTTGTAGTTAGCTTAAACTACCATTACTACACAGCAGCTCACAGCCAAGTTCACCCACTACAAGATCAGATCCCAATTCCCATCACCAGATGTGAGGGTGTGGATGGAGCGGAGGCTATCCCAAAGGGTTCTCCTAAGAATTTCAGAGTTGGACCCGTAAATGAATATAATGAAAAAGGACGAATTATTGGTTCTAGTAACAGCTCTGCAGTGCATGAATTGGTCAGATTTGGACAGAATGCCTAAATCGACAATGGAACCATCCCATCCAATCCAAATGCGACCAGAAGGGTTTTCTGAATAGTTCATCTCCCACTTCCAAGAAGGCATCAGCATATTTGAGATATGAGATGCCTTATTTTCTTTGACCCTAGTCTCCACAAGGCCAAATATAGAGCTTCGGGAAGTCCGAATGACATTCTTGACTTCATGGGATTTAATTGCCCCATTAAGTCCACGGACATTCCAGCAAGCGATGTTAACCATGAGGCAAATGGGAACGGGGTTTTTTCTTCTTACGCCCCATAGTTTTTTTCGCTTGCGACATCAACAGAGGAGACTCGCCGTCCTTAGCATCAAGGACGGGGGTAAGGCTTTCAGTGTGGAGGGAAGAAGCATCCACATTCAATACGGATGGGATGCGCTGGGCCCCTCTACGAGTGCTTCTTGGAACAGAAGGGTTGCAAGTGTTGGAGGAGCTTGGAGGCTCTCCCTCCATCTGGTCACCTTCCGTAAGGGTAGAATCACAATTGAGGCTTCTCAAGACGCTGCCACTGCTCACATGTCCATCGTCTTTATTTTCCCGGGGAGACTCACTTCAATTCACCCGCTCCACATCAGAGGGTTTTAAACTCCTCAGATCAGTCTCCACACCGGTCAAAGTGGGGCCTAACTCTGGTTCAGCATTAATAGAGGCATCATTTTTCTCACTCCCATCAGAAGGATCTGAGGGGATGTCATTTTCTGAGCATTGAATTGCCGCAAAAGGATTGGAAACCGGCACAAGTCCCGTAGGCACTAAGGCAGGTTGAGTTTTGCTTTTAACCCTCCAAGGACCAATCCCCCCCTGGACACCGTCATTAGAGGCCAAAGGGGTCAGGCGCCTATTTGG
The DNA here is from genome assembly GCA_025585075.1 of Nepenthes mirabilis. Taxonomy (NCBI): domain Eukaryota; kingdom Viridiplantae; phylum Streptophyta; class Magnoliopsida; order Caryophyllales; family Nepenthaceae; genus Nepenthes; species Nepenthes mirabilis. The sequence continues at coordinate 2,220 of JAODPA010106026.1, forward strand.
AATGTTTTGAGGGGGGATCTTTTTCTGACCCCCATGGAGCTTCCCATTCGAATCAGAGTCAACTTGTCCAGGTTTCCACGGGTATTCAACCGAAACATCGACCCCCAATGAATCTCCTGGGCGATTCCCAAGTTTAACTCTGATTTTCTCAGGTAAAACGGATGTTGCTGAGATTTCAACACGAATGCGAGCAACCCGTAATCTGTCCCGCTTGGCAGTAGCGGGATCCATCCGGAGGGGGATCCCTATAGCGCTAGCTATCTAGCTAAGTCCCATAGGGGTCCAAAATTGGACCGGGACATCCTTTAGGTGGACCCAAATCGGGAATGTCTTGTGCTCCTCCTTAGAGAGGACCATATCTGGCATCCATTTCTTTAAGCAGAAAGGACGGCCAGCAAAGTTCCAAGGGCCATGGTTCAGGCACTCTTGCATTTGAACTTCATTTGCAAACCGGAATAGAAAAAAACCATTTTCCATTTCGGCGACATGAGAAATCCCAAATTTAACCCATATCTTGCGGGCAATATGATTGACCACAAAGAAATTGAGTGGGGCTTCGTAGAAATATCCCACAAGGGAGCCCCTCCACGTAACTTCTCCCTGCTGAATAACCTCAGTAGGGGGAGAAAGTTCCAAAACAGGCCCATTAGGGCTAGGGGGAGGGAAATAAGTAAGAGGGGTACCTACATCCATGGAGTCCCTGGAAACAATAGCAGCCCACGACATCGGGGCCAATGAATCCGTCTTCTCAAGCGCAGATGACGGAGCATGAACCGTGCTCTGCGGAGGGCCAGAGCAACGCCCAGATACGACATCAGGGGCGGCGACCTCAGCCGAGAGTGAAGCAGCAACAGAAGAAAGCGGGGAAGAAGCACTCACAGGCCCGTAAATAGCAGAAGGTCCGGGCCCCTGAGAAAGACCACCCGGAACCCTAGAGGGAGAGGCAGAAGGAGTATAAGAACGGATAGGAGGGAGATAATTACAAGAGGCAGGGGTGGGAGAGGGGGAGGCAATAGGAGGGGAGCAAGAATCAGATTGGGGAGCCGGCGCCATGGGCGCCGGAGAGAAGAGAACGAAAGGCGCGAACAGGGCTCAGGGACAGATTTGAAAATAGGGAAGAGAGAAGTCAAAGCTTCTCTCTCTAGCTAGCATCAGCATCTACCCCAAGGAGGAATTGTGTAAAACTCTGGATTCCGGAGTGTGTGATCTTCGGAATCCGGAGTGGGTCTCTGAAATGGCCTGTTTTGCCATCTTTGTTATTTCAAAAAAAAACCGCGTTTTGCGTGTGAGTACTCCGGATTCCGGAGTGAGTAAGAACTCCGGAATCCGGAGTGTGTGAGCTCCGGTTTTCCGGAGTTGGAGAGCTCCGGATTCCGGAGTGTAAGAACTCCAGAATCCGGAGAGACCCCTATTCTGTCAGGTTTTTTTTCTTGGCTGGCATGGTCGTTTCCTATTTCTATCATTTTCGTGTATTAATAAAAAAAAACTGCTGCTATTTAGCTGGTGCTCTTTGACAGGAATGCTCTTCTCCAGAGCTTTTATGGCTGGAGTGCATTGTCCGGTGTGCCCCTTGGCTATCTGTAGGACAGAGTGGATCTGGTACCGGTCCTGAAATGCGGATCTCAAGTTTCCTACAGATGCTGATTTGCTTTCGTGGCTGGGCTGATTTGCTTATGAAGCTTGGCAACGGGTGGGAACTGGCACTCAGATCTCAACTACAGCTTGTCTCTCCCAATGCAGTGTTGATTCTGAGTATGGTTTGGTGGTTAATTTTTGCTGCTGGATTGCTAACTGTTGGCTATTTCGGGTGATGCAACTGATCATGTTGCTTTTGTATTATAGCTTTTGGCTTGTTTGGGCAGAAGTGGCCTGCGGGTTCCCTTTGTTCGTTGTTGTAATATTTTTCATATTCTTTTGGTTTTTAGAACGTTGACCTCCTAGAGGTTTTTTTTATGTTTTTTTTGATGTACTTGATACTCGGGGTGTGCCCTAGCTGGTTATGTTTTATCCTCAAGTCAAAATACTTGGTGATAAAATATCGATTTTGTAATCTTTTTATCCCTTTAATCTAAAATACTTACTTACCAAAAAAAAAAAAAGAGATGGGCCCCAAACTAAGATGGTCCAACTCAGTTTCGGCTTGGGTGGGTGGATAAGTAAGTAGGCAGATTTCGTCGAAAAAACACCGTTCGGGCTCCCATTCCAGCTAAGGAAATCTTTATGCTCAGTGTTGGGGAGATAAGAGGGCATGTTGTCAGTAAGATTCGACACTTCCTCTGACAGCGTCTTTCAAATTTTCTTCTCCGCGCCCCTTTCGCCCTCCTCCGACGGCGGCGCTAGCCATGGCTGGTCCCCCGTAGGCGGTCCCCCCTTTCGCACTGACTGGTTCGTTTCCCTCCCACCTGTTCTAGTTCTGCTCTGCCTTCTTCGTTTCGCACTGACTGTGCTCTCCATCCCTCCGATTTCAAATCCCTAGCTCTGTCCCGATTTCCTGGTTTTCTGCCGGCGCCCATGGCGCCGATGAACCAGCCCGTCTCTGCTCCGCCTTCTATTGCTAGCCTCCTCCCCTCTCCTCTCCGGCTAAGTCCGGTTCCCCTCCTATTGATTCCTCCTTGTCCCATGCTTCAAACCCTTTCCCTCCGTTGCGCGCTGGAGTTTAGATCTCTCACTCCAGCCCTGATGTCGCTTTTCTGGCTAATGCAAGGGAAGCGGATCCTTTGGTCATTCGTTCGCATGTGGGGACGATGGTGTCTTCCCCGTCGGCATCCTCTGGAGGGCGAGTTGGATCGGTTGTGCGTGCTAGTTCGGTATTGGTTGGCCCTGATAGGATCCTAAATGATGATGGCCCGCCTGCGAATTCTGATGTTATTAAGCCATCAAGCTTGTCTTGGTCTCGTGTTGTTCAGGGTAATGATCCTTCCCCTGTTTTTGATCTCAAATTCTTTCCTCCTGACTCGGTTGATGGCAAAGTGGTAACCATTTCCCCGCCGTCGGATGTTGTTGAGCAAAGTTTGGATGTCTGGGGGGCAACTTTAGTGGGGTATTTTCTGGACAAGCCCTTGCATTTTCATGCGGTAAATGCTTATGCTCGTAAAATTTGGGAGCGATTTAATATTCGTCATGTTGCAGGTAATGAGCAAGGCTTTTTCTTTTTTAGATTTAACTCTGCTTCCCAGCTTGATTCATGCCTTGCAAATGGACCTTGGACACTTGGGGGGAAACAAATTTTTCTTAAGAAATGGGTTCCTGGTATGGTATTGTCAAAAGAGACCCCTAAAACTATTCCGGTTTGGATTACCCTCTTTAATGTACCTGTTGAATACTGGACTCCGCTGGGACTTAGCTGGATAGCTAGTACGGTTGGCAAACCGATTCAGCTTGATTCTAATACGGCTCGGATGGACCGTATGCAATTTGCCCGGGTTTGTGTGGAAGTTGAGCCGGAGGCCTCCCTTCCTGAAATAATCAGATTAAAATCCGGTGATTCCGAGGAGGCTGATCTGGATTTATGTACTGAGGTTACAATTGAATATCAATAGAAGCTGGTGCGATGTAGTACCTGTCGAAAAGTGGGCCATTCATTCTGTCAACCGAAGAGAATGTATAAGGCCACAGGTAGGTTGCTGCCGATCCCTCCGTATCTTCCTAGTCAATCCACAAAGATCCCATCATCACCTAAGGAGGTTGTAAAGGCAAACTCTACTGCTATGTCTACATCCAACTCCTTTGAGATTCTTAGTGAGGAGCATGATTTTTCACTTCCGGGGAAGTCAGCCACTCAGCTTGGGTTAATCTCGGAGGTAGAGGTTTTGGATGGTCTGGAACATCATGATGCTTGTGTTGCTAGGTCGGAGCTTGCCTCCCCGGGTCCTTCTCATCATAATGCATCGGATGAGGAGCTTGGGAATGATAAAGATCCCATCGCTCCCCAGCTGCCACAAGTTTGTCAAGAAGTTTCTGGCTGCAAAGTGGATGTACATAATGACCTGGAGATACCCTCTTAGTACATGAACGCTAATATCAGCGTGACTTTATCCCCTGACAATCCCATATGCAAGGAGGATATGGCTTTGAATTCTGCCTCCATGGGATCTTTAAGTGTCTGCCCGTGTTCTAACAAACCTGAAGGTGGTCAGCCGGGCCGGAGTACTAGATCCCGCAAATCCAAGAGACCAGCCGTGAGGAGTTCCTCCTCTGGTAATTCGGATTCCATCTCTAGTAAGGCTAGGGAGATTTAAGGGGCACAATGTAACCCTCGCCTAGAGAGAGAAGCTCTGGCTTCTCTCTAAAGTGCCTTTCAAATTTCAAACCTGAAATTTTAGGCCTTCGTTTCTGGTCACCGCCGGTGAGGTTCATCATCTGAAACCATCGTTGCTCTCTCTGGATCTTTTCTTCCTTCTTCTTCCCGGGTTCGCCCCTTTGAACGAACCGTCTGGTTTCATTTTGTGTTACCGCCTCTCCGTTCTCTCTTGGACCGCTGTCTTGCGGTACTGTCGGTTTCTCCCACCCTCCTTGTGTCCGTAATGGACATCTCTCGCTCGTTGTTGTGGTCTCCCCCGGTGTCTCTGCGGAGTGTAATTTCCGAATTGCTTTTGGCCGGCGTGCAAATTGCCGGTGTGAACTTTTGCCGATTTTCATTTTCTTTGCCTGGATTCCGGAGTGCATTGAAGTCGGAGTGCAATGGACGGAGTGCTTGAGGCGGAATGTCGCAGGACGGAGTGCTTGGGACGAAGTGCTGCAGAGTCCGGAGTGGAAACTTCCGCAGTGCATTATGCGATGTGAATGTGCCGGAGTGAACTTTTTCCGGAGTGCATTTTGCCTGTTCCTTCCCTTTGCCTGGAATGCGCAAGTATCCGAAGTACTATGAAGCCGGAGTGAATTGGACGGAGTGCTTGAGACGGATTCCGGAGCGCATTGAATCCGTAGTGTTTTGAACGGTTTGCTTGGGCCGGACTGTCGCAGGACGGACTGCTTGGGACGGAGTGTAACACAATCCGGAGTGGTAAATTCTGGTATGCTTTTTGAGGAGTGAGTTTCTGTAGTGCTTTTGGCCAGAGTACAATGTGCCGGAGTGATCCTTTTCCGGAGTGCATCTTGGTCCGAAGTGCTTTTTGCGGAGTGATCTTCCGAAGTGCTTTTGGCCAGAGTGCAATGTGCCGGAGTGACCTTTTGCCGGAGTGCGTTTTTGATCACAGGGGGTTGGACAGCGATGCTTCCCCTCTGGGTTGTGATATATTTTTTTTCATTTTCTATTGATTTTGTAGAATTGTGGCCTCTTAGAGGTTGTTATGTACCTTTGAATGTACTAGTTGCTCAGGGTATGCCCCAGCGGATAATGTTTTATCCCTAAGTCAAAATACTTGGCGATAAAATATTAAATTTGTAATTTTTTCTCCCATTAATCCAAAATACTTGCTTACCAAAAAAAAAAAAGTCTCTGGTTGGACTGTTGGCTCTTGTTAGTTGGCCCATTACTGTCGTAGCGGTTCTTGCCTTGGCGGCTGGTGCTCGGGACGGATCTGCTTAGGGTTTTGCTATAGTCCTCATCCATCAAATGCAGTTGTTCCAGAGAGAAGCTTTGGACTTCTCTCTGGGTTTTCATTTTTTAAATCTTCAATTGTTAATTTTTAAATTTCAAATTTCATGATTCAAATCTGAAATTTGTCTTTCTGTGGGTTTCTCGCCTCCATGGATTTGGGCTTGGCTTCCATGCACCAGACTGATGTGGTTGTTGGGGCTGACTGTCCCTGTTTCTGGTTCCGATGCGAAAGCTTCGGCTCTGTTTTGGGTAGATTTGCCATGCCCAGTTAGTTGCAGGTGGCTTGCTCTCTTGCTGTTTTCTCGATACTATGATGCTATATGAGGTTGCTACTTGTATTGCGCATCTGGCCATGTTATTGGAAGCCTTTGGGGATGTCGTTGATGCTTCATACCTATGCTGATGGAGAGGCTGATGATACTGGAGGAACGCGGGCTTCCTGCTGTGTCATGTGAATGTTGCTGTTGTATGCAACGAGTTGCTGGTTTTGGCAATATGGAGGCTTCCCTCTTTGTCTGCCAGTTGCTGTTTTAGTATTGCTTCATGCTTTATGAAGCTGGTTTCTTTGCTGTGAATTATGCTGCCTTGCTTTGGGGCCTCGTCGTTGGTATGGAATGCAGTTGCGGTTTTTGCCTGGTATGGATTTTGGGCTGAATGCCGGTTTCTGCCTGGCTGACGTGGTGAGTATGCCTTCTGTTGCCGTTTGTAGAAATGTTTGGGGCTGGGGCTTTGCAGCTGTTCTGGATGGCTCTGCTGCCCGATTGCTGCTAGATTTTGCAGTGTTGTAGAGGTTCCTGTAGCCTATGCCTGCTGCTTGTATTGAGGCTCCTGTAATGTTGTTGCTGGAGTTGTTGTTGTTGATTTTTTTTGCTGAATTATTGAGGCTTCAGAGACATAAAGTTGCTGAAATTTTTCTCTGTTGAAGATGCTTCTAGCTGTTTAGAAGACTGCGTTGGCTGGCATGGTTGCCACTCGTTTGCTGAGTTGCCCCTGTCGATTTGGGAGTAGCTGTTTATGAGTTTGTTCATATAGTTGATTTTGTTGAATGTTTGTCTCCTAGAGGAGTCTTTTTTATTTTTTGATGTATTAGTTACTCGGGATATACCCTAACATTTTATGTTTTAACTCCAAGTCAAAATATTTGGAGTAAAAATATAGATTTTATAATTTTTATTCTCCCTATAATCCAAAATACTTACTTACAAAAAAAAAAAAAGGCTAGGGAGATTCAGGAGCAAACAAAAAAAATTAATGATCTTCTAAAGAATTCAAAGGGGCCTAAGAGTTCAATTCCCCCTTCTTCCTGAGTAATGGTTAAAGTGGCCTGTTGGAATGTTCGCGGGCTGAATGGCAAGGTGAAGAGCCTAGAGGTCCGCCAATTCCTCCGGTCTTCTCACTGCTGTTTGGCGAGTCTTGTTGAAACAAAGGTTCGGGAAAGCTCCACTTTAGGTATTGCTTGCTCTCTGATGCAAAATTGGAAATGGGCTATGAACTACCAGTCCTCACCTGCTGGTCGTATTTGGGTGGGATGGGACCTAGATCTGTTGGAGGTTGACGTTATCTCTCAAGAAGAATAGATAATCCTTTGTAGAGTGCGGATTAGAGCCTGTAACCAGACTTGTATAATCTCCTTCATCTATGGGGCGAATTCGGAGATTCTACGTCGATCATTGTGGGACTATCTTCGTTCCATTTGCAGTCAATATTCTGATATGGCTTGGGAGGTGCTTGGCGATTTTAATGCCATAAGAGCCGTGCAGGAATGGTTGGGTGGTATTTGGCATGCCAGAAGCTCCATGGATCTGGACAGGTGCCTTATTGACTGCGATCTCATGGATGTTTGTTAGGAAGGTCATTTTTTTACGTGGAACGATGGCAGGAACTCTGCTGTTCGCATTTACAGGAAGCTTGACCGGATTGTTGCCAATGGTCATTGGTTGGTACAGTTTGGTGCCTGCAAAGCATCTTTTTTACCCCCCAGGCTTTCTGATCACTCTCCTGGAATTCTCTACTTGCAGGAGGAGCCGGAGGTTAGGAAAGGCTTGTTCAAGTTTAATAACTTTCTCGTATCTCACCCCATGTTCCGGCAGGTTGTGGGTGAGGCGTGGGAAGCTAATGTTGAGGGTGTCCCTATATTCCAGCTGGTTACCAGATTAACAATCACCAAAAAGCGCCTTAAACAGCTCAATCTCACGATTGGTAATGTCCATGAGGAAGTTGGTCGTACCCGGTGTCGTTTAGAGAATGTTCAAAATAACCATTTGGATGCTGGGGAGGAGAGACGCTGCAAGGCTGCTTATGCTAGGGCTATTGCCCGTGAAATTGATTTCCTCCAGCAAAAAGCCAAACGGAACTGGTTAAAAGACGGCGATCAATGCACTAAATTTTTCTTTCGGGCGGTTGCTAGCAATTGTAATCGTAACCGGATTCTCTCCTTAATCAATTTTTTTTTTTGGTAAGTAAGAATTTTGGATTAATGGGAAAAAAATTACAATATCTATGTTTTATTTCCAAATATTTTGACTTAGAAATAAAACATAAAATGCTGGGGTATACCTTGAGCAGACGGTACATTAGATAATAATAAATAGCCTCTAGGAGGACAACGTTCAAGACAAAATATGACATATCATTCATAAAAGATATGAAAAATATGAACCCTGCAGCCGCCAATCAAAGACTGCGCATCAAGCCAGCTTCCTTACAGCATCTGGTCAGAGGAACCCTGGACAATGCCGCCTCACCGGCAGTCTCCCAACCTCACGTAACCACTGGCCAACAGCAAAAAGCCTACTCGCCAGGAGCATTTACAAGCCGAGATCAACAGCTTTGCAGAACTGCCAGAGACCAAGCTGACCACCAGCAATTCAAACCAGCAACTAAATAAGCACCACTCAATTCCAACTGCTGCCCATCTCTACACCTACGGGTCAGCAACAGTTAATTCCAGCAATTCCAGAAAATAGCAGCAAGGAAAAACAATTCGTTACTGCCGCCTCTAGCAAACATTGCAAGCCAAAAAGAATATACACTCCAGCTTACAACTTGGCATAGGGATATTCCAAGCAAATATCCAGCACCAGCTGCCAATTCAACACAGCAAACAGAATTCGCGGGAGCACCTCAGGATCAGTAACATATGCTGGCAGCACATCCAGCACATCCAATGCAGTGGCAGAGGCAAAAACAGCAGCAGGCATCAGAGAGATAACAAAAGTCATATCCACAGGCTCTGCAGCATTTTCAACAACCAGGAGAGGGCATTTCCACACCCCGCGAAGCAAAGGTAACATACAATGAGATTTCCAGAAGAAATCAGAGGCAGTGACTTAATGGCAATCAAAGCAACAGCATTTTCTCTACTATTATCAGCTTTTTTGTAAATATCTCTACTATTATCAGCAAGAGCAGCATTCCTGGCCAACAGCGGCAGGGACAAAAGGGTCCATCAGTAGCTGCTATTCAACAGCAGAGAGGCAGCAAAGTTGCAGCATACAACACACCATCAGCAAAACACCCACTAATCCAGCCAATCAGGAGAAATCAGTCTCCATACCCAAGCATCAATCAATGTAGCTTCAGCAGACAGCTGCTGCTGCCTACCAAACTGCGCCAGTTGATGGAGCCCAGCAATCAGCAAATTGAATGACCTTATGACAACAACCAATATCACCATAGCTAGATCCCAGCTAATGAGCATAAGGCAAGAAATAAAGGCAACAATAGCAGTTCTGATTCAGCCACCCGACTACTGCCAAGGGTGAAAGCAGCAGCCATGCCCAATGTTCCAAGAATCTGCCGCATGAGTAGACACTTGCCAGTACTTCCATTCATCCAAATATAACAGCAGAACCAGCATTACACCGGCCCACTACAAAGCAGATCAACTCCAACCACCAACCTGTCCGGGACACACCAAAGGTGAGGAGACAGCTCTAGAAGTTATCTGCTAAGAAGGATAACTCCTCTTCGAATAACTCAGCAGAAGACCAGCAGCAGCAAACAAAATATGACAGCAAATCCCTCAGCAAACGAAAGGGACCAAGGTTCATCATGCAAGAATAGACAAAAGAGATTATGGAGGAGCGCTGGGCAACAGTAGAGGAGCCCCGCTCCATTGGCCAATCCATAAGCAGCTTTTATTTACATCCGAAGAGATCCCATCAAAGGGCCAAGGCTCCCGGGGAAGCCTTGGGTTTTTTGGGTTTTTTCTTTTTCCGTGATTTTGAAGGCGTCCAAGATTCACTCTCCAGGGCCAACGCCTTATTGACGCTTAAAAATTTCGCAGTGGAGTAAACAATGGGCCGACCCACTGAAATTTCAGCAAAAGACACACCGGGTTTTACAGATTCAGAACCCACATGCTTGAAAGAATCCAAGCCATACTTTTTTGTTATACGTCGAATAGAGATAGGAGTACACTCACTATCTGTATCAGTTTTGGGGCCCGACCTTTTGGGTAGCGCAGTAGGGGGGCCTCCCATTCTACCGGTTGCATTTGAAAGGCAAACCGATCGGCCGGGAGCTAAGGATAGCAAAAAAGAATCTGATACCAAAGGAGCTGAAACCAAATTGGCCTCCTCATCATCAAGAGAGGAATGGTTTATCACAGTGGGATCATCCACCGTGCCAAGAACATCCACATGGCCCTCTTCGGAGGTCAGCCTACAGGGCAGCCTGGCATCTCCATCATCCACAAAATTCATTTGATCAGGATCCAGGCCAGGACCACGGATCACAGCAGCAGATTTTTGATGAGCACATGGAGCAGGGGATGCTGAATAAGTAGCCTGAGCATAAGGCCGCTTATTCAACTGAGAGCAAACTGGAATCTTGGAATTACAAGTGGTCGAATTGGGGTCATCCGAGGAGTCCAACACAGAAGCCACCGATGCAGTAAACGCCTCCAATATTGGTTGGACCAAGCCGGGCACCGAAGGTTGGTTTATCACAATGGGATCAACCACCGTGCCCAAATTAGCCACATGGCCAGAAGGATTGGTGGACGGTTTGGGGACATCAGAACAATCCATCACAGAAGCCAAAGATGCAGTAAACGCCTCCAGCTTAGGTTGAACCAAGTTGGGCACCACGCCATTCAGGTCCAAGGAATTCGAATCAGCACCTGACATCAGGCCATTGTCATGGAAGGAAACATCAGATTTTTGGCGGCCTAGGAAAGTGCTACGACTCCCCCTAGTCCGGGAACCTGGCAAGTCCACCTCCACAACAGTGGCATCCTCCCCCTCATTTGCAGAGCTCTCTAATAAAATCTTGGACGGGAGCACCGAATCGGGAGAGATTTTGACACACACCCTGGTAGATTGCAAACGTTCCATTTTGGCAGTGAACGAATCAAGGTGGAGAGGTTTACCCACCGCGCTACTAATCCAACTGAGCCCAAGAGGGGTCCAGAAACCAGTCGGAACGTTTCTCAATCTAATCCAAACAGGAAATGAATCCAATTGTTCCCTAACCAACGGCATACCCGGGAGCCAGCGCTTGAGAAAAAGAGGATTACCTCTGAAAGTCCAAGGGGCTCTGGCCAGGACCGCGTTTGAGTGCTCGTCAGATGAGAAACGAAAGAGAAAGAGGCCATTTGCACCCTCCGCAACATGACAGAGGCCAAATCGATGCCAAAGCCGACGAGCAATGTTGGCCACGGCATGGAAATTGAGGCCCTTTCCAGAGAAGCATCCAAGCAGCGTCGACTTCCAGGTCAGCAGACTCCGTTGAATCACTTCGGGGGGTGGAGAAATTCGCGCGACATCACCAGCCACAGACTGTGGAGGGAAAAATTTCAGAGGCGAAGAAGGAGTGAGACCATGGTTTTTGACGGTATCAGACCCAGAGGAGTAGGACGAAACCGGAGCAGAAGCCAGGCACGAAGTCAACGGGATTTCCACAACAGTCGACGAAACAGGTGGAGGAGAGAGAGAAGCCGCATGCACAGGAAAATCGGGTGAAGAGGACTGGGGACCCGAATCAATGTGGAGGCAGGGAAGAGAGGAGGGGTCAAAAGGCACTTCCGAAGGACCAGCCGAGGCCGGCAACGACGCCGCCGGAGACGGGAGGAGCGCCATGGATGAATTCGAATTTGAATTCGAAGAGAGAAGAGAGAGTTTCTCTCAAGGCAGGAAGGAGCAATTTTGAGAGAGAGATTCTCTCCTTAATAAAGGATGATGGGTCCTCTACCCAGAGCATTTTTGAGGTCCAGCAGCTAATACTTGATCACTTCACAAGGCTTTTGGGTGCGGGTGGCAAAGTTGAGCCGGACTTGAAGAATAGACTCCGTCCATTTGTACTGCGCACTATTCCTCTCTCTATGCGGGAGGGATTATGTAGTCCGGTTTCGGCTGAAGAAGTTCAGTCGGCGCTGTTTTCCATCAGTGACTTGGAGTAAAAACATAAACCGCTAAGGCATACCCCGAGCATCTAATACATCAAAAAAATAAAAAAGCTCCTCTAGGAGGATCAACGATCAACATAATCAACAAAATATGGGTCCTGACTAATATAAGACCTAACTCATAATCCGCTACTGCCAAACCGACAGGAGCAACACAGCGAATGAACATCCATGCCAACCATCGTAGGCTTCAAAATCAGCCAGATGCATCTTTAGCAATTCAAACTTCCATCAACCAGTTGACACAAGAACCTCACGGGTTTATCCGCAAAGTCAGCATCATCACCGCCAGCAACCACAGTAGAGGAGCATCAACACAAACAGCCGGCACCTTACATCAGCAGTTCACCCACGTAACCAACCGCATCACAGACCAAGAGCAGCCCTATATTCCCAATTTCCCCAACACCAGTAGCACCTTACATCAGCAAACAGCAAGCAACGAACCAATAAATTCGCATGGGCCAGCGCATACTCGCCAGCATCAAATATAGGAGGCAGCAGCATCAAACTTCAGCATCACAGCCCCCCAGAATAACGAGCATGCTAAGCACCATGGGCACCAACGCTCCCAGCTTCAACTAGAGAGTGCAGGCAGGCCAAATCTAACAATACCAGCTATACTGTCTTCATCCCCCAGCCAACAGCAGTAAATAGCATTGCCATTCTTCTGCTGCATCAAACCTCACTCATTCATTCATTATCAGCCCCAACATCCAGCATTAAAATGGCAGCAGAGGAGATCCGAACATCATCAGCAACCTTGCTCATTCCCAGCACTCCATAGAGAGATCGCCAGGGTAGCAACTTTGAGGTGGCACAATCTACCAGCCCCAACAAGGCCACAAACACCCGAGCAACATCAGTAGCATCATTAATGCATCAAACCCTAGCATGACCATAGACACCCGAGCAACATCAGTAACATCTTTAATGCATTATAAGATACATCATTACATTCACACCAAACCCAGCTTCCTGGACCATGCCAGCCAACCTTCCACGCCAAAATGCCCACAAGCAGTGTTCACAAGACAAAATGCAGCACCCATAAAAAATCTGCAGCCTCAGGCTGAGACAACATCAGATCTGAAAAACCATAGGCACCCACATGCACAACATCTTAAACAGCCAAGCAACATACCGGATGGTTTCAGTAGCAACCTTCGGCACCCTGGTTTTATATCAGCACACTCATAAAACACTGCATATTGCAAACCAGAATAAGAGCAGGAGCCATTGAACATCTGGTAGAATCAAGAATCAAATCCAACATTATCATAAGACCGGCAAAACCGTTTCATATAACAGCTTGTATGCTAGAAACCATAGACATCACAAACCCTGCATCGGCTGGAGAGAGCATACAGACCAATTCAACATGTATCAGCATCTTATCCCACACCCCACCCAGTGATACTAAAGCCCCTGGTCCGGACGGTTTCTCTGCAAAGTTTTTCAAGGAGTCGTGGGATCTTGTGGGGCCGTCAGTCGTTGATGCGGTTCAGGATTTTTTCACCCATGGTAGAATGCTCAAACAAATTAATGCCACTTGTATTTGTCTACATCTAAAGTTGGGGAATTTAGACCCATATCGTGTTGCAATGTTGTCTACAAGATCATCTCAAAAATCATAGCTAATCGGATCAAGGGTGTTCTCCCCTGTTTGATTGATAGTTGCCAGACAGCTTTTGTTCCTGGGCGCAGGATTAGTGACAACATTCTTCTTGCTCAGGAACTATTATATAATTATCATTCCCAAAAGGGTGTTTGGAGATGTGCGATGAAAGTTGATATTATGAAAGCTTATGACTCCGTGCAATAGGATTTCATTATTGCAGTCCTGGAGCTTATGGAGTTTCCTCCCCAGATGACTCGGTGGATCCAACAATGTATTACGACAACTGCCTTCTCCATCAATATTAATGGTGAATCCGTGGGTTTCTTCAAAGGTGCCAAAGAGCTACGACAAGGTGATCCCCTATCTCCTTATCTATTCGTCCTTGCTATGGATATCTTGAATGGGATTATTGAGATTAGGTGCTTGAAATTTCGGTCCGTCTAGAGAGAGAATCTCTCTCTTCTCTCTTCGAATTCAAATTCGAATTCACCCAGCCGCCTCTCCCGTCTCCAGCGACGCTTCTGCCGGCCATGGCCGACCCTTCGAGAGTGCCTCTTGAATCTCCCCCTTCTCCCAGCTCCCACAAAGATCTGAGGTTCCTGCCCTCTTCTCCCGACAATTGTTCGTGTGCGGTTGCCCTTTCTCTTCCTACCGTTTCTCCGTCTGCGGAGGGATCCCCGGCGGTCTCTTGCCCGGAGCCTATTCCGGCCTCATCCTGCCTACCCGGGTCTGAAACCGTCGAAAACTATGGATTCACCCCTTCTCATGCGCTGAAATTCTTCCCTCCACAGTTCATGGACGGTGATGTTGCTCGCATCTCGCCCCCCCGAAGTACTTCAACAGAGCCAGCTGACCTGGAAATCGACTCTTCTCGGATGCTTCTCTGGTAAGGGTCTTCATTTCCATGCCGTGGCCAACATTACCCGTCGGATTTGGCAACGTTTTGGACTCTGTCATGTTGCGGAAGGTGCTAACGGGCTCTTTCTCTTTCGATTCTCCTCAGACGAGAACTCAGCTGCGGTTCTGGCCAGAGCCCCGTGGACCTTCAGAGGTAATCCTCTTTATCTCAAGCGTTGGCTCCCGGGTATGCCTATGGTTAGAGAACAGCTGAACTCTTTCCCTGTTTGGATTAATTTAAAAAATGTACCAGCCGATTACTGGAACCCTCTTGGGCTCAGTTGGATTAGTAGCGCAGTGGGTAAACCACTCCATCTCGATTCATCCATTGCCAAACTGAATCGTTTGCATACTGCTCGTGTATGTGTTAAAATCACTCCCGGTGCGGTGCTCCCGTCCAAGATTTTCTTAAGTTGCGCTGCAAATGGGGTGGAGGAAGCTGCTGTTGTGGAGGTGGAATTGTCGGGCCCCCGGTCTAGGGGAGGCCGCAGATCTTCTCTAGGCCGCTCCATGTCTGCTGCCTGCAGCCAGGAAAGTAGTCTGATGCCAAGTGGGTCCTCTGGCCCTGATGGTCTGTCCCGGCCGTGTGATTCCCAGTCAACTGGCCCCCCTGGTTTGGCTCCTCATGATGTTGTTAAGAATTCTTTGGAAATGACTGGCATGATGCCCGATTTGGTATCTCCTAAGCAGGATGCGCCTTCTGCTTCTGTGGTGTTGGATCCTTCGGATATTGCCCCCAATTCGGTTCCCTGTCCTACTATGTTGCCAGATTGCAAACTGTTGAATGTGCAGTCTCTTGATCTGGCTACTCACTCAGCATCCCCAGCACCATATTGTCCACTGATTGGGGGTCCTGGACCAGATTCTGGCACAGTGGATTTTGTGGTTGATGAAGTTGCCATGTTGCCCTGTAGGGAGCATTTCGATGAGGGCCGAGGGGCTGCTCTTGACACGGTGGATGAGTCCAATGTGCTACACCCTCACTCCCCAGATGATGAGGTGGCTGATATGGTTCCAGCTCCTTTTTCATTGACTATTGCCCCTGGGCGGTCGATTTGCCTGTCAAATACCATTAGTCGTTTGGGTGGCCCTCCTGATGTGCTCCCCAAACGGTCGGTCCCTGAACATGATACTGATAGTGATTGTACCCCTCCCTCTATCCAGCGTATAACAAAAAAATATGGCTTGGTTTCGGCCAAGAATATCGGGTCGGGCTCTACAAACCCCTCTATGGAGTGTGACTCTTGGAAGCCTTCCCGTTCTCGTAGAAAGAACAAATCCAAAAAATCCAAGGCATCCCCTATATCCTAGGGGTTGTGCTGATGGTTTCTGCTGCTTTTTTGGCATCTAATAATTACAACTCTGTGGGTTAGCTTTCCTTTTTGTGGCTGGTTGGTTGATACTCCCTTGGATGTTTGGGAATGTGTCTGTTGGCATGTCCATCTGAAGGAATGGTTGAATTTTTTGGTGCTGGTGTTGGATGAGATGTATTTATATTCCTGCTGCCGCACTTCTTCTGCCTTGCTTTGCAATGCTGAATTCAGAGATTCGGCGATGCTGATTGTTTTGACAAAAGAGGCTTGTTTGGTGCTATAATAGCAGCAGTGGGCTGATTCTGATATTAGAGATATGTGGGCTGAAGTCGTGGATGCTTTGCTGAATTCTTGTTCTGTTTCCATGTCCTGGTATGCAGCTTGCTGATATTGGGCGCTGCTGCTGTCCTCTTGTGGCTGATGTTACTTTGGGTTGCCTGGCCACAAGCCAGCTGATGAAGGTCTCTCTGTGGAGTTGCAAACTCTACCTTGATGCAGCAGGTGTGGATATGTTGTTTGCTGGTTTGTTGGTTCCAGCCTTAGTTTAAATGCTTATGCTGCTATGGAGATGGGCAGTATTGCTGATATGGTTGGATGTTGGGTCGGTTTTGGCTGGCTCTCTGTTTGCTGTTATTTTTGGTTCCTGTGTCTGCAGTTTGACTGGCTACAGGCCGGCTATTCTCTGATTGAAATTGCCGTTTGGATGCAGCAGGTTGTGATGGAGCTCCTGTGCTGTGGTGGTGTGGCTGTCACTTTTTCGCTGCTGTAAATGTGAAGATTGATTGTTCCATTGACAAAGACCTTTTCTAGTGGAGTTGCTATCTCGGCCTCCTAAGTATTGAAGGTGGATCGGCTTAGCTGTTGCTGAGTTCAACTGCTTGGCTTATTAAGTGCTGAGCCCATTATGTGCTCTCTGCTAATATGTTGCTGCGTTAGATACAGCAGGTGATGGAATATATTGTCTGCTGTGATGTTGGCAGATGCCTTGGATACAAAGTCTCTGCTGTCATGGGGTTCGGCAGGTTGCTGATGAGGTTGGCTGATGATGGTGGATGCTCTTACTGTTCGCATCGACTGAATCGGTGGCATATTTGGAGCGGGTCGCTGGTTCTCTTGTGCTACCTGGGACAAATATGTAGATGTGGTTGGAGTTTCCCTTTTTGATGCTACTTGCGTGGCATTTTAGTTTTTTGTATTTTAGGTTATTAAATTTGTATGGTCTATATTGGTAATCTCACCTTGGTGAGGTTTTCGTAACTCGTTTCTTGAACGTTGTCCTCCTAGAGGCTATTTATTATTATTTGTTGTACCGTCTGCTCGGGGTATGCCCCAACGTTTTATGTTTTATTTCTGAGTCAAAATACTTGGAGATAAAACATAGATATTGTAATTTTTTCTCCCTTTAATCCAAAATTCTTACTTACCAAAAAAAAAAAAAAAAGGATTATTGAGATTAAAGCAAGGTGGAATGGGGCGTTTTGTTATCACTGGAAATGTGAGAAAACAAGAACTGTTATGCTCGCTTTTGCTGATGACTTAATGCTCTTTTCCAAAGCTGATGCCACTTCTGTCCGTCTACTTCAAGAGTGCCTTGATGAATTCCAAGGAGTCTCTAGGCTTTCCGCGAACAAAAACAAAAGCGAATTTTTTGTCTGCTCTACTGATGATAGACTTATCCGAGAGCTACAGGACATTATTCGGTTCAAGTTGGGGAAACTCCCTGTCAAGTACTTGGGGGTTCCCCTCATTACTTCGCGGCTGTCGGTGGCTGATTGTAAGGAACTGATTGATCATGTTAGGCAGCGTATAAACGCCTGGACTAACAAACTTCTGTCTTTTGGGGGCAGACTTCAATTGGTTCGGTCTATCCTTTCATCGATACATCTCTACTGGGCCTCTCTATTTATTATTCCCAAATCTATTATGAAAATCATGGAGGGATATATTCGCCGTTTCTTATAGCACGGATCCATTACCGGGGGAACAACTGCTAAAGTGGCGTGGGAGCTTTTTTTTTTTTTTGGTAAGTAAGTATTTTGGATTAAAGGGAGAAAAATTACAAAATTTATGTTTTATCTCCAAGTATTTTGACATGAAGTTAAAACATAAACGTTAGGGCATGCCCCGAGCAAGTGGTACATCAGAAAATACCTAAGATCTCTAGGAGGACAACTAACTACAAACTCTTTTTTTTTTTGGTAAGTAACTAACTACAGACTCTTTTTTTTTGGTAAGTAATTAATTGTATTAAATTAAATTAAAATGTATAAAGACTGTGTTTTTACCAAGTATTTTGCCGACTTGGAAAAAGACACATAGAAATAAGGGAAACCCCTAAACACATGACACAAGTCATTAAGA
>JAODPA010106037.1:0-20359 GCA_025585075.1 Nepenthes mirabilis
CAGAAAACTTTTTTACTAAGTGATTATCAATATTCTGCCCATTCTAAAAGTGAACAAATTATTAAACAATCTCTTTTAAAATTAGTTATTAAGTCTCTGTTATTTTTATAAAGGATTAATGGAGATATGTATGGATTTATGCATCCGTCATGTGAACTATTTAGAGATTTTATAATTTTAATTGATGCATTTGTTAGATGGGCACATATTTGTCTTCTTTCTTCTAAAAATATTATATTTGCTAGACTACTTGCCTAATTAATTAGATTGAGAGTATAACTTTTATGACTACCCAGTTAAGACAATTTAATTGCATAACACTTATGAATTTACATCTGATAACTTTTAATAATTATTGTATGTTAATTGACAATTAAATTGGGCATACTATTACTCATGTGCAAACTTAAAATGGTTTAGTTGAGTATTTTATTAAAAATATTTAATTGATTGTTAGACTTTAATTTATGAAATCATAATTATTAGTTTTAACTGTCGGGCATGCTACATTGCATGCATCATTTATTGGCTTAGACTATCTTACTATCATAAATATTCTCCATTACAACTTATATTTGATTTACCATCAAATATTTCTTATCCATAAATTTTTGGCAGTGCTACTTATTTTCCAATCACACACCTCTTTAACGCACTAGGATAAGCCTTCAATGTAAACTTGATATTTATATTGATTTTGATTCTCCATCTATTTTGAGCCCATCGCTTGGGATATTTTTAGAGCAATTTGATGAAACACTCTTCTCATTACTTGGAGGAAAAACTCTGTCAGAAACACCATGTGAACTTGAGTGAAAAAATTAATCTTTATCTTATTTTGATTCTCACACAAATTAATGTGAATTAGAAGTTCACAAAATAATTTATTTATAGAGTATTGCAAATTAATCATCAGATACATTTATTTACATCAGAAGTATAACAAAATCACATATTTCAGCTATCAATATTTGAGCAATGATTTTTGTCCCCTAAAAAAAAAAACTTACTAATAAAGTGGCATAAAAGTATATGTCATATTTAAATTGTGAAAGACCTATTGGTTTTAAAAATAAGAGTTTTCAGATGAGAAAATAACTAATGCGTCACTGGATCCGAACTTCGAATAGATTCGAGCTGATCCGCTTGTCCTAATTTCGGCTCCGTTCACTAAGTTTCGATCCTGCACAACACAAACAAACAGGAGGTCAGTGTGTCGGCGGAAAGTTGTCTCACCGAAAATACTCTGATACTCAAGTCAGTAAATAGCCTTCGAAATCTGAGAAGGTTATTGAAATTGAGAATTAAAAGAGAGAGTGCAAGAGTGTGTAGATCTCCAGATGAAAGAGAAGCAAAGCCGTCTTCTCAAATTTGGATGGTGGGGAGGCAGTAAACGACTGTCAGAAACACGTTTGTATGCCTTGGGTTTTCTGAGTATCAGCAGCGAGCAGAGAATTGTAGGTCTGTCTTCGTTGTCGTTGTGGGCGTTGCATGAGTAGAAGTTTTGCATGCCTTGAATGAGGATTCTAGGGCTTACTTAAAGGGTAATAGGGTGATCTTTCTTGGTTGAAAATTATGATCCCCTACATCATTCTGTATGGCCTTCCTTCCACAGGGAGGCACAAGTTGCCAAACTTGTTGAGATTGCTTCCCTTCCTGGCAGTTAGCGGCTTTCTAAATTGCTCACATTCCTTCCATGCATTCTACAGTTGGAGATCCCTAGTTGGCAAGAGATTGAGAAAATCTGGCGCCTTTCCTTATGAGAAGGGTATTGATTTTGTCAATATCCTTTTTGGGTGCTAGCTGAGTTTGTGAAAGGTGCTAAAAGAGCTGTTACTGGTCGTCTGCTGGATTTTGGACTCAAGTGGGCCAGGCCCGTGAAAAGCCTTTTATTTTCGGCTTGTTGCTATAGTGATTTAGGTCAACACTCCGGTTGACCGTTTTGGGCACGTGTTGGCCGCCCGCTTGTGTCTTAATCGGTCAACGCTAGCGTTAACTGTTGGGAGAGCGTTTGGGCCTTTCAGGATTTGAGTCTTCTTTGACCATTAGGCCAGCCCAGTTACGGTATACCCATCACTAGCACCCCATGCCGGTGGCTAGAATTCTGGCCTCCGTCATGTTCATGATGGGATGCCCCTCACTGCCCTTCATTGCTTGAAAATCTTGAAGGACTCTACGAAAGGTTGAGGCGTTGACCGGATCTATTAACCGTCTTTGGCCAGATCCAAAAAAGAAAATTAACCGGATCTGTTGACCGTCTTTGACCAGATCCTGAGAAGAAAGTCAACCGAATCTGTTGACCGTCTTCGGTAAGATTCGGAGAAGAAAATTGACCGGATCTGTTGACCATCTTTGGTCAGATCTGAAGAAGAGAATTGACCGAATTTGTTGACCGTCGGTGGTTAGATTCAGATAAGAAAGTTGACCGGATCTATTGATCATCTTTGGTCAAATCCGGAGAAGAAAATTGACCAGATCTGTTGACCGTCTTTGGTCAGATCCGGAGAAGAAAATTGATCGGATCTGTTGACCATCCTTGGTCAGATCTAGAGAAGAAAGTTGATCGAATCTGTTGACCGTCTTTGGCTAAATTCCAGAGAACTTTCTATGAGCCCTGAGTGATGCTTGGCCATTAGCCGGCTTATCAGGCTAAAAGTGGATTCGTGTCTCCTCTTGGTTGGACCGCTATCCAAGCCATTAATGCATCAGAAGATTTGCTTTATAAGAGGCCTATTTGAGTTGCGACACATGGTAGGAATGATGGCCTGCCTTCTCGAGGAGGTTTAAGGCGTTTCACACCTTCCCGTTTAAGTTTCCCTCCTTACACTGAGTGTTCTCTCACGCCTTCTGCTCTGCCTTCTTTGTCTTCAACCTGTTTTTATTCCCAAAGAAAACCATAACTCCTCTATTAATCATGGCTTCGACCTCTGTTGCCAACATCTCTTCTATTTTTTGAGAGAGCGACGTAAAGGCGCTGTGTGTTGAATTTAACATCCCAAAAGACATTGCGTGGAGGGTTCCGGACAAGGATGACAGGGCCTTCTCTCCACCGGCGGGACACGTGACAGTGTATGAGGCCCACCTGAGGAACGGTCTCCGTCTTCCTCTTCCGGACAACTTACATTCGATCCTCCAAGCTTTGCGAGTTCCCGTTGCCCAGCTCCATGCCAATACTATACGGTATATTTACACTCTTTGCATCTTCCTTCGTAAGCATTCTAGGCGATTAATAATGTCCATGGTGAAGGGGCTATTCAAGATAAATCAGGGAGGTGAGTGGATCTCCCTGGTTCCTCGTAGTGGCCTGAAGATAAATACAGCCATCTATGACTCACTGAAGAAATGGAAGAACCGGTTCTTCTTTGTGAGGATAACGGAGACCTAACCCGTAGCAAAGGATTGGGGTCAGGTGCCGGAGGTTTATACTGGGACGCCGTCTGTGGCTGAGACGGCGTCCTTAGAGTGGCTGACAAAATTGGTCAAAGACCACATCTCTAATTTTAGGAGAGATTTCTTGGTCTCTAGGGTAAAGACCAAGAAGGTGAATTGGGGGAACGCCTTTTGCTGTTCAAAAGTTCAAGGCGCCGTCGCCGGCGGTGATGATGCGTCCGAAGGAGTCCAGGGGCCTGCTCATCCGCTCCCGTCCAACAGACGACGACTTCATTGGCTCGCGGCCCAAAACGATGGCAGTGGAGACGCCCTCCTCATCGTCTTTGGGGCTCGACTATATCGCTGACAGGATTTGCAGCGGCCCCGGCAGTGCCACCGGGATGGAGAAGTCATTTGAGGATCTGCCGGAGGCTAGGGGAGAAGGCATTAACCTGGCGCAGCCTGCGCCACAGGTGGTTCCTCGAGCGGCGCAGACGGAGACGTTTTCAGAGCCAACCTATGAGCCGCCGACGGAGGCGCAGGAGTCGTCTGTCGGCTCACCAGCCATGCAGATGCCTGCTGAGCAACCAGTGGTTGATCTTAATCCTCCAGCAGCCGCAGTGGAGGCCGTCGCTGGGGAGCCAGCTGCCGCTGTAGACGATGTCGATGAGGGGTTCCTGGAGGAGATCCTGGAGGAGGCCGCCGCCAGCTCCGCTCGTGAGGGCATTGCTTCCGGCATGCCGCCGTTGGAGCCAGACATGGAGGCCAGACCTGAGAGGCCCGCACGGAGAGTCTGAGAGGTATAATCTTTCGTGATGCTTTCTGCATAATTTCTCCTTTTAGAATTCCTAATTTGTTTTGTTTTTTGGTGCAGAAGGAGAAAGTAATGGCTGCCATTGCCAAGGTAATTGAGCAGCGAGATTAGGTGATCTCTGACAGGGAGGCAGAAATTGCCTGGCTGGATACGAAGCTGGCGGCTTTGGGGGTGGAGCACGGGTCTTATGCCGCCGCCTTGCAGACTTTTCTGGCCGATACGGAGACCGAGAATGCTAGTCTGAAGGAGGAGAATGCCTGGCTAAGGTAGGAGAACGGGCGGATCACCAGGTGCCTTAGCCATCTTGGAGGACAGCTGATGGAGCTGGAGAATCGTCTGAGCCTCCGGATACTCCCCCACGAGATTGAGCAGCTGATGTGGTCGCGGATGTGGGAAGGGGTCAATATGTATTGGCGTATCACATGGCTTATTGACCTTAATTTCCTGGTGGACCTGTTTAATATGTCAAACAAGTCCGCTCAAACCCACAAAAGTCTCGTGAAGGATCCGAGAGATGGTTAGGTGCCGCCTCCACCGCCTCCTTAGCCTTTTGCTGATTTTTGGTCTTCCCTTTGTATTATGTACACTGTAATATATTTGAAAGCAATAAAATGAGAATTTTTTCACTTTGTGTCTATTTCTTTTTACTGCTTTGTGCTTGCATGTCTATTGTACTGGATGGCCAACTTAGTCGGCTAGCGGCCATTGTATTGATGCCAAAGGAGTGAAATCCTTAGGCTTTTTTGTAGGCGGCTGTGCGTTAACCGGCCTAGTGGGGCTGGCTTGTGAGTGAAGCCTGGTGGCGCTGCCCAAGTGCTGACTTGGGCAGCCAGTGTTGGAGAAGAATTCTTCTTCCTTCGACCATCGTTGATTGATCATGCTATCTCCTCATGGAGGAAGTCGTTGCATGTGCTGCGCTAGTCCCCTAAGATTTTGACCGCTAACGGGCCACTTGGATAACTAAGATTTAGATCCGACCACATATGAGAGGCCTGGATGACCAGGTTTTAATACGATGGCTAACGGGCCGCTCGGATGATCGAGGTTCATAATAGACTACTTATGAGCCACCTGGATGACTAAGGTTTAAATACGATCGCTAATGGGCCGCTCGGATAACCGAGGTTCATGTTTACCACTTATGGACCACCAGGATGACCAGGGTTTATCAACGAGAGGGTGAGGACCCTCCCGACTTAAGGGCAATCTAGGTCGGGTAACCTGCAAAGCAAACACATAGATATATGCACACAGGAAGGGAAAGGCAGTATGATAAGGAAACACTTATTTTGACGAATTGAAACAAGCAGACGAATGTGTACACACAATAATGTAAATACGTACCTAGGCCCTTTATCGGAAGTAGCGTTTGAGGTAGATCGCATTCCACGCTCATGGGACCAACTTTCCGTTCTGATTTCGGAGTTTGTATGCTCCGTTTTGCAAAACAGCGGAGACTAGGAAAGGCCCTTCCCAATTAGAGGAGAGTTTATTGCGGCCGGCCAACTTGCCTGTGGCCTCGACGCCTCGTAGGACCAAGTCTCCAATATCAAATTATCGCGCCTTTAACTTTTTATTGTAGTATCAGGCAATTCGATATTGGTAGGCCGCTGTCCGCACTCTGGCGGCGTTGCGGGCTTCCTCCAATAAGTCTAGGTGTTTCCTGATTTTTTGGGAGTTACCCTGTGGGTCAAACGATTCCACCCTAAGACTTGGAAGCCCGTTTTCGACCGGGATTACTACTTCAATCCCGTAACAGAGACTGAAGGGCGTCTTGTGCATTTCTTCTTTGGGGTTGTCCGGTAAGACCAAAGAATTGAGGGGAGCTCATCTACCCAAGAGCTCCCTGCGTTCTCTAGTTTGGTCTTTAACCCATGGAGTAGCGTTCGGTTAGTGACCTTTACCTATTCATTTGCTTAGGGGTATGCCCGTGAAGTGTGGACCAACTTGATGCCAAGGCTGGCGCAATACTTGGTGAAGCGTTTTCCCAAAAATTGGGTCCCGTTATCAATCACGACAACCTCAGAGACGTCAAATCTGCAAATAATGTTCTGGCGAAGAAATTCAAGACCGTTGTGCTCCGTAATCTTCGCCAATGGGATGGCTTTGACCCACTTGGTGAAGTAGTCGATACCCACGATAACAAACTTCCTTTGCCCTGTAGTAATGGGAAATGGGGCAAGAATATCAAGCCCCTATTGCGCGAAGGGCCAAGGGGCCTGAAGTGTCTTTAGGTCAATGGACGGCTAGCAGTGAAGGTTACTGTGAAGCTGGCAATTTTCACACTTCTTCACAAATTCGAGCGCGTCCTTTTTCATCGAGGGCCAGTAGTAGTCCTGGCACATGACCTTGAAAGCTAAGTTTTTTCTGCCAATGTGCGATCTGCAAATCCGGAGGTGCACTTCACCCGAGGCATAGTTAGCCTCTTCGGGAGTTAGGCACCGGAGGTATGGGGTTGAGTAGCCATGGCGATATAACCGTCCGTCAATCACAGTGTACCAGCCAGCTGTCTTTTTGATTCGCTTAGCCTTTTCTGCCTCTTCTGGCAATGATCCGTCAACAAGATAGTTAAGGTAGGGTGTCATCTAGTTTTCCGCTTCGAAAATCTACATCGCCTCCTATTTCTCTATACTAGGAGCGTTCAGAATCACCCTCATATCCCTCGAGTACTGTTCTAGATTTTCGACTGCAGCGGCTCTAACCAGCTGGACTGTCTTCTAGTTTTCAGCTCTGGGAGTATAAACCAGGGTTAGTTTGTCGAAATCCTGGGCGATCTCCCTCGCTTTTGCCAAGTACTTGGCCAGGTGAGGGTTGCTTACCTCGAAATCTCTGTTGACCTGGTTAACGATTAGCTCAGAGTCGCTGTAGACTGCCAACCTCTTGGTAGAGCACTCCTTGGCTAATCGTAATCCGGCTAACAGGGCCTCATATTCGACAACGTTGTTGGTTGCTGAAAAATTCAGTTTAAGGGAGTACTTCACCTCAAACCCTTCTGGGGCCGTGAAGACCACTCCAACGCCATTGCTAGCGTCCGTAGACGATTCGTCTATGTAGAGTATCCATTCTGAAACTCCATCAAACTATATCGCGCTTTCTACGGGCTGCTCTTCGAGAACCGGGGTCGAGGTCTCAACAATGAAGTCAGCTAGAGCCTGCGCTTTTACTGCATGTCTAGGTCAGAATTCGATATCGAACTCGCTCAACTCGATAGCCCAATTTATCAGCCATCCAGAAACGTTAGGTTTCTGGAGTATATTTTTTAGAGGTTGGTCTGTGAGGACCACTACACGGTGCACCTGAAAGTATGGCCTTAACTTCTACGCAGAGAATATAAGTGCCAAGGCCAGTTTTTCTGCGAGTAAGTAGCGGATTTCTGAGCCGGTCAACGTTTTACTTACGTAGTAGACCAGCCATTGAGTGTCAAAGTCCTGGCGTATAAGGACGGAATTGAGGGATACTTCTAACACTGCCAGGTAAAGATACAGCTCTTCTCTGCCCTTGGGTGACACTAGCAACGGCAGACTGGCCCAATACCGTTTCAATTAGTCGAAAGCGGTCTGACAGTCTTCCGTCCATTGAAACCCGTTGGATTTTGTCCCTCTTAGGGCCTTAAAGAAAGGCTGGTACTTGTCGCCAGACTTCGCGATGAAGTGGGACAGCACTGCCAGCCGTCCAGTCAATCGCTGGACGTCATTTACGCTCCGAGGGGGAGCCATGTCTGCGAGGGCCTTAATCTTCTCTGGGTTTGCCTCAATTTCTCGTTGGGAGACGATGAAACCCAAGAATTTATCGGAGGCTACCCCGAAAACACACTTAGCCGGGTTCAGCTTCATGTGATGCTTGCAGAGCACCTCAAACGACTCAACCAGGTCGCGGATGTAATCGCCGGTGACCTTGCTCTCAACGAGTATGTCGTTGACGTAGACCTCGATGTTGCGACCGATTTGTTTTTTAAACATCTTGTTGACCAGTCGTTGATAGGTTGCTCCAACATTTTTTAGTCCAAAGGGCATTACTTTGTAGCAATAGGTGCCTTGATTAGTCATGAACGAGGTATACTCCTCATCCTCCGTACTCATCTGAATCTGATTGTTACCCGAATAGGCAGCCATAAAGCTTAGCAGCTCATGTCCGGCTGTCGAGTCAACCAGTAAGTCGATCCCGAGTAAGGGAAAGCTGTCATTTGGGCAGGCTTTGTTAACGTCGGTGAAATCGATACACATCCACCATTTCCAATTGCTTTTCTTCACCAGGACGACGTTAGAGAGCCAATCCGGGTAGTGGACTTTTCTAATAAATCCTGCGTCCAGCAGTTTCTTCACCTCCTCTCGGATGACGATCAGCTTTTCTACAGAGTAGTTTTTCTGCTTCTGCCTGACGAGCTTCCGGCCAGGATCAAGCCCCAACTTATGGACCATCACCTCAGCCGGAATTCCAAGCATGTCTGCTGGAGACCACGCGAAAATATCAGCATTCCGTCGTAGGAACGTGATCAACTCATCACGTAGTATTCCGGTGAGTGAGCCGCCGATCTGTACACACCTTTTCAGTTCCTCCGAGTTCAGTGGGACTAGATCTGTGGCTTCGCCAAACTATGCTAGCTGCAAGGTTGTTTCATCTCGATGATCAAGTTTCTCAACTGTTCTAGTGCTACCGTTAGGGGCAACCTGAAACATGTAGCATGTCTACCCAGTAACTTGGTCACCTAACACCTCTCCTACACCGTAAGGCGTTGGGAACTTCATCTTGAGGTGTGGAATTGAGGTGACTACCCCGATTGCTGTTAAGCACGATCTGCCTACTGTAGCATTATAAACAGAGAGTAGGTCGACCACTAAGAAGGTGAGTATTCGACTCACTGTTTTTAGATACGTGCCCAAGGTGACCTCCAGTTGGATGGTCCCTTGGACGGGCACTGGCTCGTTGTCAAGGCCATACAATGGGCCCTCGGTAGGTTTTAATTGGTTCTTTTTTAAGCCTAGTTTAAAGAATGCATCCAAATAAAGCAAATCCTTTGAACTACTATTATCAATAAACATTCGCTTTAGCTGGTAGTCGACACTACCGTCTGAAACGAGCGCGGATACAACGAGGGGGTCAGTATGAGGGGACATTGCATGTATCAAATCATTATCATTGAAGCTAATGGTGTTGTCCACTATACGCTGCTTCTTCCTTCCAATCTACTGCTCCTTATCGTCGGCTGGATTTTTTGTAGGTCGGGTGGTGACCATATTAACTACCCCTACCGCAACCCGATTTTGGGGAGGAGACAGCTCCTACCCTTCTCTGCCAATTGCTCCAGATTTCTGCCCAGAGCCCTTGACAAACTTGGTGGGGTGGCCCCTGCGAATCAGCTCCATAATCTCCCTCTGCAACGTCTTGCAATCCTCAGTAGAATGTCCAGCAGAGCTGTGGAAGTCACAGTACTTCGACTGGTTCCCAGTGTCCTTCTTCAGTGGTTTTAGCCACTTCAGGAATTTTTTCCCGTGGATCTTTATAAGGACATTTGAGCATGTGTCCGTCAGGGGCGTAAAGCTGGTGGGCCCGTAATCTCTGCGTTCTAGCGGACCAGTTCTGTGCTGCTTCCGGCAGGAGTGATCACTGCCGTTGTATTTTCTTTTTCCCTCTCCAGGGAATGATCAAGGCTGATCTGCCTATTCTGGGCATTTTGCTTCATTGGCCTCCTTTGCCGCTGCGTAGGGCCGGGTGATTGACTCTGCCTCCCAGAAGGTCTGGGGATTCTTATGGGCCAGGTACTTGAAGAAGTCCCCACATGTCAATACGGACCTCCGTGATCTGGGAAATCCACCCGGCCTCTGCCACAAAGCAGTCCAGAAATCGTCGTGGGTTCTCTCCCGACTTCTGCTCTATATGTGAGAGGTGCCACTGTTACTTATCTTCCTGTCTGCTCGAGGCGTACTGAGCCAGGAAGAGATCTATGAGCTCCCGAAAGCTACTGATGGTGCCTGAATGGAGGTAATAAAACCAGATGCGGGCATCTCCCCTCAGCGTGAGCGAAAAGTAGTGGCACATTACTAAGTCTTCCAACCCTTGTAGACTCAGATGGGTGCAGAAATGATCTGGATAGTCAACTGGATCACTGCTCCCATCGTATGAGTCAAGGGAAGGCATTTTGAACTTGGTGGGTAGTGGACGGTTTAGGATTTTCACTGTGAAAGGAGATCTATTAAGGTCAACAGCGTGCTCATCGTCCTTGAACACGCGGTTCCAAATCTTATCCACTCGTGGATCTGAGCAAGCAGCGTTGGAAGATCTCTTAGAATTGAGGTAAGCTCTTAACTCTGTTTTATCCCCGGAGGGTTCAGTAGCCGGCCAGCTATTACCTCCAGCGGACTTGGCAGTCCCGGAGGCTCACTCCTGGATTAAGTTCCCATTTTCTACCCGAAAGTATCGGGGATTTCTTCTCTCCGGACTTTCTCCCGGAGTTGTTCTCCCAGAGCGCTCTTCAGGCCTGTTCTGGCCTGGAGCGTGCGAAGAGGTTAGGATTGGATTATTCGTGGGCCTCTCGAGCCTTTTGACCGGCTTCTTTTTCCTCTGGCCACCTTTTTTGGTGGCGGCGTAGGGACGGCTACTGGCGGAGCCACCTGCTGTAACTGCTCTTGTCAAGAGAAAGTATTTGGAGCAGACGGTTGTTGGTCTGCATCTACTCCATCAGTCGCTAAAAGAAAGGCGCTGGTGCCCCACCTGTCGTCCCATTGACAAAGGTACCAGCAGCGTGGTCCTGGTCCGGAGAAGTAGCGTCTCTAGTGGGATCGCTAGCTTGAGCTCTCGTATTCACCATTGCGGATGAATCTGGCAGTGAAAAGAGAGCGTTGTGAGGAATTGTGGTTGGCTTTTTGTAAGCTCTTCCCACAAACGGCGCCAATGATGCGTCCTTGGATCCGAATTTTGAACAGATTCAAGTAGATCCGCTTGTCCTAGTTTTGACTCCGTTCATTGAGTTTGGATCCTGCACACCACTAAAACAAATAGGAGTTCAGTGTGTCGACGAAAAATTATCCTACCGAAAATACTCCGACGCTCAAGTTAGTAAACAGCCTTCAAAATCTGAGAATGTTACTGGAATTGAGAATTGAAAGAGAGAGTGCAAGAGTGTGTGGATCTCCAGATGAAAGAGAAACAAAGTTGTCTTCTCGAATCTGGATGGTGAGGAGGCAGTAAATGGCTATCAGAAGCACGTTTGTATACCTTGGGTTTTCTGAGTGTCAGCAGCGAGCAGATAATCGTAGGTCTGTCTTCGTTGTCGTTGTGGGCGTTGTGTGAGAGAAGTTTTGCATGCCCTGAATGAGGATTTTAGGGCTTACTTAAAGGGTGACAGGGTGATCTTCCTTGGTTGGAAGGTGTAATCTCTTGCGTCATTCTGGATGGATTTTCTTTCACAGGGAGGCGCAAGTTGCCAAACTTGCTGAGATTGCTTCCCTTCCTATCGGTCAGTGGCTTTTCAAATTGCTCACCTTCCTTCCATGCATTCTATCGTTGGAGAGCCCTAGTTGGCAGGAGATTGAAAAATCTGGTGCCTTCCTTACGGGAAGGGCGTTGATTTTGTCAATATCCTTTTTAGGTACTAGCTGAGTTCGTGAAAAGTGCTGAAAGAGCCGTTACTGGTCGTCTGCTAGATCGTGCGCTCAAGTGGGTCAGGCCCGTGAAAAACCTTTTATTTTCAGCCTGTTGCTGCACTGATTACGATCAACACTCTGGTTGACCGTTTTGGGTGCGTGTTGGCCGCCCGCCTGTCTTAATTGGTCAATACTGGCGTTGACTATTGGGAGAACGTTTGGACCTTTCAGAATTTGAGCCTTCTTTGACCGTTGGGCCAACTTAGCTACGGTATACCCATCAATAACAAATAATAAATTTGGTGCCCATGATGATACCAAAAACCCTCCATTAAAAAATTCCATTAAATATAACTCTATGATAAGAACCTACAAATAAAAATTTCCTAAAAAGAAAATGTACCTAAAAATAATAAGATCTCAATATATTATATAAGTATAGGAGAAAAATGGGATAGAAATAAAACCATTATGGACAATATATTTATATTTAAAATGACACTTAAATTTATTAGAAGCAATTAAAAAAGTTAGCTAAAGTTTGTCAAAGAATGTTAAATTAAAAATGATTGGCTAAAATAGAAAGAAGCTATTGAGACTGAATTAAAATCATTAGAAAAATAAGACTCATTTGGACATGTAGTTCACACACCCAAAGTGTGATTCTTGTTGGATATAACTGAGAACTTGTATGAAAATAGAATAAAAAAATGAAAATAAATAATATAAAGTGTGATTTGTTACATAAGATTTTTTAGGTAGTGTCGGATTGATTTTGAAAAAAATATATTCTCTCATAATCGATCTAGTTACATTTAGAGTTTTAATAAATTTTGTAGTTATAAAACAATTTATATATATAGTTGATGGATGTTGATACATCTAAGGATCCAAGTTCTACACAAATTAAGGAGCTATTCGGATCTTCCTTTTTGTATGTCTGCCATTGGAGACTTTGTACTTTGTAAAATTAGATTAATAAATGGAACTACTGAGTATTTTGTCAATATTGTTTGCCCCTTTGATTTTTTAAATGTCGTTCTTTAGTGCTTGATGCTGGGCTGGATTGCGTGGCTGTCAATCCGGCTTGATGCTAAAGTCGGACTGAATCGTTGCTTGCTAATCTGTCCTGACGTCGGACTGGATTGTGGGCCACCAATCCGGCTCAAAACAAGACTAGATGGTGTGCTTATCAGTTTGGCTAGACACTGGATTGGACCATGGGCATACCAGTCCGGCTTGACACTGGATTCGACCATTGGTATACCGGTCTAACTTGACGCCGGACTTATTGTAAGCCTATTAGTCTAGTTTCGAGCTCAACATAGCTGCACGCTTAGGAATTTGTGCCATTCTAGTGTCTAGTCTATCTCAACCTGCAAGGAGTCTTCCATCCATGCAGTGTCAGGTCATCATTCCTAACACTGGGCGACTTGCATGTCGTGTCACTTTGGGGAGCACTCATGTGTCACTTCATCATTATGGTGCTTGCTTCCTTAGGAATCCACGATGACGATGTTTCAAATTTTGAACGGTTGCCTATATAGTTGGTGCTCCCTCATCACTCTCCTTGATTCTTATTCCTCCTCTCGATTCAAATAGCTCTCGAGTCAACTTTCTCTTTATTTTTCTCGCTTCCATGGCACCTCGTGTTGGTACGATCCGCTCAACACTTTTTGTGGTCAATATCAAGGCTCTGTATACATTATATAAAATCTCGAGTGTGATT
The DNA here is from genome assembly GCA_025585075.1 of Nepenthes mirabilis. Lineage (NCBI taxonomy): Eukaryota > Viridiplantae > Streptophyta > Magnoliopsida > Caryophyllales > Nepenthaceae > Nepenthes > Nepenthes mirabilis. The sequence continues at coordinate 13,493 of JAODPA010106037.1, forward strand.
CTGTTTGGGGTGCCAACGGAAAACAATAGAGTCTGCTTTCCTCTGAGCAAGTACATCACAATTTATAAGGCCCACCTGAGAAGTGGTATTCACTTCCCTCTTGCGTAGGAGTTGTATGAAATCTTTGGGAATCTTAGTGTTCAAATCGTGAGGTTCTATGCTAACGCTATGTGGTATCTATACTATCTTTGCATCTTTCTCCAATGCTACGAACGAACGTTAAAAGTGGTGACAATGAAAGTGATCTTCCGGATCTGCTAGAATGCAGATTGGATTTCACTATCACCTTAAGATTTACAAATTAGTAAGGGGATCCCCAACTTCGTTAAGAATCGGACTAATTCTTCTTCATGAAAGTCCCTTCCAACTAGGTCATCTCCAATGAGTTGGGCAACATGCTGACATCCTTCACCAGCAAGGTTTCGTATTAGGAGGAGGATTTGGCAAGGCTGCTAATAGAGTTGGTCTGAGTAAATACTGATGTGTTCAATGAGAAGGACAAGTTGTTGCCCACTGAGGCCCTTGCATAGGTCAAGTGGGAGCCTTTCTTAGAGGGGGCGAATGTAACTACCGCTTCGCCATTGGCTCAGCCCAAAAGGAAGGCTGGATCTTTGCACATCCGGGACTCCTCTGAGAGCTCACCACAATGGCGGGCTACTTTGCTAAGCCCTTTTTCCTCTTCCATCAAATCAAGTCTGCCCATTGTAGAGTGGATGCTGGGCATGGGCGAGTCGTCCGGGGACCGAATTCTATCCCACCTATCCCAATTGGTCACATCCTAGAGGAGGGCACCGGGTCAAGGTTCACCGTGAGTGGTGAGCCTCCTCTTCCCGTTGAAGCCCTAAGCAAACCGAAGGTCAGGGGGTCGATCGAACTGGTTTGTGCACCAAACCAGACCAAGTAGGAAGTCCACACCATTGCGAGCACTTTACCTAAGGAGACGGTGCTCTGCCCTTCTATTGAATTAGCCGAGGAGGATCCTGGTGATGTCCGCCCAGTGAGGGCCCAGATGGAGGGCAATGCTGAGGTCGTGACGATCATGGAGGTGCCCCATCCAGAGACTTCGACATCTGGCACCACAAGGGTTTCAGTGGCTTCCTTGTTGCATCCAAGTCCTAGGGGACCTCGGCCAGAGCAATTGTCCACTCCTACTTCTTTGTCCAAGGTGCCCCTAACTACTGTGGCTAATGTACTAGGTTACATATCGGTATGTTTCAGAGAACTTTTTCACTTTTATTGGGGATGGCCTAGCTTGATTCCCTTCTCCTATTCTTTTCACAAGACAATAACCAACTATCACCTAGGATTTGTCAACTTGACGGGGAGGTCCATCGTCTGAACCAAATGTTTGTCCGTCTGAGTGTGGTTAAGGAGATGCAAGGCCAGGTGGATGCCGCTACCACTGAGACCTAACTGTGTTGGGAATGGGTCTCGAAACTTGAACTCGAACTAACCGAGTTCAGGGAGGAGCTGCAATAATCCAAGGATGCACTGCAGGCGGCTAAGCAGCATTTCGCAAACCTTTGGAGTGAGAGTGTTCAGTTGGGAGTAGAGTTGACTATCCAATTCAGCCTGGATGAGATGGGGCAGGCTCTGAATGCCAAACTTTTGGATAGCTTTCTCATATGCCAGCGGATTGCCTCCTTGGTTGACCGAGACTTTTCCATGGGCTTCTTTAGCCAAATGAATAGGGGTGCCCGACATCTGTTTGATGTAACAGATTCTTCTGATAGGTGGGAGCCCTCCTTATGTTTGTCGAGGGGCCCCCAGCCTTAGGATAGCCCTCTTTGGGTTATAAGCCAGATGGCATCTCTTTTGTTTTTGTTGTGCTAGTACATTTGTATATTTTGACTTTGTAATGAATCAATTAAACTTTTCCCAATTGCTGTTGCTAAAGATTTTTGTAATTATATGGAGTTTTATATTTGATGTATCGCTGCTTGCCGACTAAGAATTATTGTCATCGTTGTCGGGCTTTGGCAAAATGAAGGTCATCATTCATGTGTTACATGGGAGCTAGTTCCTTCGGGTGACGTCGCCGTCTCCACTTGTCTAATTCCAGCTCGCAGGCCATGGTTAACGGATGGTACTTGTCCCTCAATGTGGGAGCCGCCCCACACATGTTAAGGAGCCCCCTAAGGTTTTAGTATTCGACCACGCATGGGTTACTTGGGGCGGATACAAGGTTCAAATTTGACCTTGTATGGGTCTCTTGGTGGCTAGACCGAGGTTCTTTGACCGTTTGTAAGTCGAGAGACAAGCGATGAGAAACCCACCAAACTTAGGGGCACTCTAGGCCATTTAATTTTATGTAATGTTATACAAGCATACATATGAACAAACAAATAATAATAAGTAAAACAAGTAATAAACAAGCAATTTATTTTATTAATTTGAATATGGTACATCTTACAAGCACGCTCTAGGATATATTCTAGACCTACTTGGACCTAGCATGAGGTTATTGGTAGTACTTGAGGTGGACAGAATTCTATGTCCTTTGGACCAGTTTGCCATTCTGGATGTGCAACTTATATGCACCATTCCGGAAAATAGCTGAGATGAGGAATGGACCCTCCCAATTTAGGAATAATTTGTTATTATTGGTATTTTTTCCCATAACCTCTATACTCCGAAAAACTAGGTCCCCAATGTTGAATTTGCACGTTTTCACCCTCTTGTTGTAATACCGAGTGATCCACTACTGATAGGCTGCCGTATCCACTTAGGCTACTTCCCGGGCTTCTTCAAGCAAGTTGAGATGTTCTTAATTCAGAGGTTGGGCAGTCCGATCTTTATCAAGGCAACCTCCTTAATCCTATAGTATAGACTGAATGATGTCTTGCAGGTTCGCTCCTTCGTTGTCATTCGGTAAGACCATAATACAAAATGTAGCTCATCTAACCAGGATGTGACAACCCGAGCTCGAGTCTCCAAATCCGGCTTGGACCGTCCAAGTAAAAATTTTGAATTATTCAAAATCATCAATTACATGTCATAGATTATAACATCAAACAACTTGAATGAATTCCAAATCATCGCATCACTAACATTTAAAACACTATAAATGATCATCATAATTGCATCATTAAATAAACATCCATAATACTAATAATAAATTATTTGAAATTGAAATAGTATTGATGTCCATAATATCAAATCCTCACAATGAAAATCCGATAAATATCTAAAAGTCAACAAACCAACAAAAATCTCAAATCTCTATCATGGAAGCCTCAATCTCCAAGATCACCTCAGTGAAGTCCAAAAAAATTAAGAGGCTCAAGGTTGGGGTTAAAATTATTGACCAATCTTTAATGAAACGTGACAAGGAAGATGGCTTAATTAGAATAAGGAGCCTTGACTGAAAAGTTTTTCTGAATAAATTAATAGCAACTAAAGCCAAAAGTCAACTTTACTATTTAGTTAGAATCCAACCAAATATCGACTAAATGGAGTAAGTAAACTACCCCGTTACAGTTTGAGGAGAAGTACTCGAGTAAGTAAACTAACTTACTTACTCCCACCTACCCTCTGAAAAGAGGTACCGAAGCAAGTGACTTACCCCACTTACTCCACCTAACCCCTTCTCTATAAATACTCAACTTCGACCAAGGAAGCTAGCACGAACAACCAGCGATAAGAACAGTAATGAGTAGAGGAGAGAAAGCTTCCAGTCGGTGAAGGTAAACAAACGGCTGTCAGGCAAGTGTACACTCTATTTTTAACTTTAGGATATTGCAAGTGTACTTCGAACGTTACTCTTTTAAGTTTTGTTTTTAAAACTGCCATAAGTGTACTCACCTTTTTAAGTTCATATTTTTAATACAAGTATAACTAATAATGTTCAGTTATTTCATGATGTTCGCACGCAAAAAGTTTAATTATTGCATTATTTAAATGATGACCAGTCATTTAATTATGAAAAAAGTAGACTGGCTTTGAAAAGTGACGTATAAGCTCTTTGATTTGAAACCGGCCTCAAAGAATAATTGAAATTGGTTTTGCATTGTGATTTGAACCCGGCATTTGCTCTTTGATCTTGAAATCAGCCTTGAAATCAGCGTTAATCGAAACCGACATGATATGAAACCGGCATGCATAATGTGAACTCGGCTTTTGATAAAATTGAAACCAGCCTCACCTTAAGCCTCAATCAAGTTCGGCTTCCCCTAAGCCTCAATCAAGTTTGGCCTCCCCTAAGCCTCAATCAAGTTCGGCCTTCCCTTAGTGTAAAAGAAGTTTGGCCTTCCCTTAGTACAAAACAAGTCCAGCTCCATCCTTGTGAATCAAGCCAGCCACCCCTTGTAAATCAAGACCGGCCACCCTTGTTAAATCAAGACCGGCCCTCCCTTCTTCATGAATCACAACCGGCCTTGTAAGATGAAAAATCCAAACCGGCCTTGTGTGAAGAAAATCAAGTCCGGCCTCCACACCATGAAAATCACAACCGGCCTTGTGTGAAGAAAATCAAGTCCGGCCTCCACACCATGAAAATCACAACTGGCCTTGTGAGAAGAAAATCTGAACCGGCCTCTTGGTGAGATGAAAATATGTACCGGCCTCCCACCTTATGAATCACAACCGGCCTCTTGGTGAGATAAAAATCTGAACCGGCCTTCATCTCATGAAATCACAATCAGCCAACTTTATATCATAAAAATAAAATCGGCTCCCTTGATGTGAAAAGAGTTCCGGCCCTTCCTTGATGAAAATCTAAACCGGCCACTTCATGCATGAAAATCTGAACCGGCCACTTTAAGCATGAAATCTAAACCGGCTTTCCTTTATAAGAAAATGTAACCGGCCTTCCTTTGTAAGAAAATGAAACCAGCCTTCCTATGTAAGAAAATGTAATCGGCCTTCCCTTGTATAAAAATAAAACCGGCTACCCCTGCATGTGAAATCGAGTTCGGTTTTACCCCTGCATGTGAAATCAAGTTCAGTTTTACCCTTACATGTGAGATCAATTTTGGTTCCTTTTTGCATGTGAAATTAAGACCAGCCAGGCATATTATTTTGAAAGTTAAAACCGGCTGTAATATGGCCATCTGGAAAAAGAACGAAGGAAATATGAACTGGCTTTATGATAACACAAATAAGTTCTAACTTTTGCTTTGGGAGATAAGGTTCTCTGACATACTTTAGGACCTTAAGGTGATAATCGAGGATAACCGAAGTGAGAGCCGTCCTTGGGGCTTTGTACAATGAGGTAGTGATAGCCATCCTCGGGGCTTTGTATAAGGAGAAAGTGAGAGTCGTCCTCAGGGCTTTGTACAAGGAGGAAGTGAGAGCCGTCCTCGGGACTTTGTACAATGAGGTATTACCGTGATTGTGAGGAGATGTGCACAATTTATCCTCAATTCAAGCCCCCCTTCCGTTATGCAATAAATAAAAGAAGTTAAATTATGATCTGCATTGTGTTATGCCTAAATATTATCTGTTCTGACTTTCCGATTTGCTTTTGTTCGGCCAAATACTATTATATATATGATGCCTGATTTCCTACATTAACCGTCCTAAATATTTTGCATGATTTCGGCCAAATGATATTCTGTATATATATCTGTAACTGTTGACAACACAAACGTTTTATGAAAAATCTGTATGTACCTTATTGAGCTCCGGCTCACTGTTTTCTATTTTTTTCCCCTCAGATGAAAATTTAGAATTTGTGCCTGACGAGACGCAATGATCAAAGCCGACCTGAAGGATTCGTAAGGATTCAGGAGCACCTTTTTGGGGATTGCAACGGAGAATTAATTAGTGTAATAAATTGTTAGACTCCATAAACTTTTGTAATTAGACATTTGTGCCTATTTGGAAATGAATGTTATGGAATGAATATGAATGTTTATTTTTGCAAGATGTTAGATTGGCTTCCGCTATGCGTTTTATGGTCAAAATATATGGGTTCTAAATGGTATCTGTCATCCTGTGTTGCGAATGGCGGAGCAAAAAAAATTCGTTCCGCTACAACCTCTGTTTGGTGTCACATGGCAACACGTGATCTCTTTTATCCTGATATCAACCTATCTACTCTGAAGCCAATAAAATATAAGAGTAAGCCAAATACCCAACAAGTAAAAATAATCAATAATAGAAGAGTACAAGTAAGCATCCCAGGTAATAAAAATAAATGTATAAAATTAATAATAGTAGGTGATATACTAACTCCTGTCCAAAACTCAATAACTTGTCGGGCCCACGGCCCAAAAGTCATATGAACGATTAAACATTAAGAATGTAATATGGATTCTATCGAATTCAATCATTAGCTCAATACGATGTCATAACTGTATGAAATAATAATAATTTTCATGGACCTCATTTTGCCATAGTGAACTAAAGGCCCCGTATTTACGCCCCCAACGATTAGGTAAGTATCACGAGGTTACCCGACATTCATGGTATCCCTACTACCCTTACAATCCTTCCAAAAGCTATACCCATAGTATACTCATACTATCTTCGATACCTCCTGTTATTGATATCCCTGATATTATTATCTACAATGGTCACTAGGTTATAAGTATACATCCTCAAGATCAATGACCTTGGTCTCCGAAATGGAATAGGCATTGAAAAAATATAGATTACTCTAAGGTCTCACAAATTTCCATTTATCTAGATATCGTAGAGTATTTGTATACTTTCTTTACTTATCCATAGAGTACCAATAAGATATACGCACACGTTCAATTCTAACTCGAATGATTATTTGTCATAGGAATGAGGGAAGGTTCAAAGAAAGTTTGAATATCCGACTAACGTCATAGAATTTTATTTCATTCATTGGCACATACATAGTTATATATTCACCTGGCAATACCCTAGGTATACATGTATAATTATATATATACATAT
>JAODPA010106038.1:0-19435 GCA_025585075.1 Nepenthes mirabilis
TAGAGTTGTCCTTAATACAACATAACTTATAGATACATCAGGCTTAACACAAGTGAGTCATATGCCGTATTAGGTTGGAATATATATAATAATTGTTGTATTAGCACAACATATTTGCATGCTAATAGTCTGAATAAATAGACTGTGTTGGGTCCCAATATAAGGGCCCATAAAATACGGCCCGAAGGAAGGGCCCTAGGCAAAAGGCGAAAAATATTTTTATTTTGGCGGGAGTCTTCTTGAGGGAAAATATCCACCATCTTCTCGATAAAAGGCGCAGTCCCTGCACGGAAAAAAGAGAGCAAAAATGGGAAGCAGAAAGGGAATGGGGAAAAACCACTTTCCTTGACTCCGCCTCTCTCCCTCTCTCTCTCTCTCCCTCTGCTTCTTCGTCTCCCCAAAATGAAGAGGAACGAAACTCAGCGGAGGGAGGAACGATGCCGATTCAGTCAACAGTTAAGCCGGGTAGTCCATGGAGCCCTTTTTGCCGCTGACCCAAAGCTCCCACGTTGCTGTCGATTCCAGAAGAATGAGGCGCAGAGCCTTCCCGCTGACAACAATCGACGATTCACTCTCAGATCAGCGCTCGATGGAGCCCAAAGCTCATCGTTCATGGTGACCGACACCTCTCCTCCGTTCCTAACCCAAACGGGGCACTCGGCGGTCTCGGCGACCAAATCCTGCAGTTCCCCCTCTTAATCTGTGTAAGACGGAGCTTCCCTGTAACAAGGATCCATGAATCTCCTCCCGTGGCGTTCGTTTGCTCAATCCGAGTCACAACCAAGGCCAGGCCCGAGTTCCTCCGAGAATGGCGCTCAGTCATTCCTCCCAAACCATGGCAGAAGAGGAAGCATGAAGCTCCCCCAAATGGCAACCGGATCTGTCCCCGAATCACACCCAGAGCTCCTCACGGTGGCGAAGCCCAACAGCGTTCTCTAACAAGGGACCCAAGGCTCCCAGCAAAATATGGAGCGAATCCTTGCTCCTGCCACGGCGTCTGGTCGCCGTCCTCTAGATCCAGACGAACGAGAGCACTCAGCCCTTCGCAGCAGGAGCTTAAGGTTCCCTGGCGCTTATCTGCTTCACCAACGAACGCCCATCAGCACGAAGAAGAAGCACCTCAGCTGGCAGAGTATAGCGCGCTTGCCCCGGTGTCCGTCCGCCGAACTACACAGCTCCCCCGAGATAATATCTTGCGGTTCTTAACAGCGCGTGTCCCACTCAGCTACCTCGGGCCAAATGGGCAAGTCCGGCATTGACAGTCCGCCAGGACCGCTCGGGCGGACAGGGCCCAATATCTCCATGCTACTTTGGAGTGTCCAAATACTAGTGAGGCTCACGGGCCCGCCGTCTAACCCGGAAACAGGAACCTTTCCAAGCCGCCCTCCGTGGGGGCATCTCAAGCCGCCCTCCGTGGGGGCATCTCTAGCCGCCCTCCGCGGGCGCATCTCTAGTCGCCCCCCGTGGGCTCAAACCCGAGCAGGGATACTTCTAAGCCGCCCCCTGCGGGCGCACCCCCAAGAGGGATTTCATCTAAGCCACCCTCCGCGGGCGCACAGGTAATCCGCCTTCCGCGGGCGCACAGGTAAGTTACTTTCTATTGAGCGCATCCATGGAGCTCATGCCTCCAGTCACATCCCTCTTGCACTCTCCTCATTCTCGCATCTTACGCATGCATTTTTCCGTTTATTACCGGAAGATATCTGACTTGAGCGTTGGAGTGCCTACGGGAGACCAAAACCCCCCGTCGGCCTCTAACCTCTTACTTATTGTTTGTGTTGTGCAGATCTAGGTTCATAGAGACGGAGACCGGACCCTACTCCTGACGCCACTGTAAGCTCAGGAATCAGAAGGCTCCCTAATCCGTATGGCAACCGCGGATCCGGAACGCAACAGACTGCGTCGACTCATTTAATACTTTAATTTGTTAATATTTTTTAATATTTTAATTTGCTAGTTTCCTTTGGGCACAAATATAGCATGTAAGTATATAATGAAAATAAATTAAAATAAATGTCACAATCAATTGATTTATTATAAAAGTAAAATGTGGGCGATCGAAGTCCAAATCCAATTGGTGCAATCGCGAGGATAAGGAAAGTGCCAATATTCACTCTCTTGTTTAGCCTTCCATTCTCCAGTTTACTTGAGCATACAACCTCTTGATAATGGCGCTAGCAGCCGTTAGCAGCTGCTGGTACTCCGCGCTGACGTCCATCGATATTGGTCGCTCTTCTTGCTCTTCCTTATGTCGTCTTTCCTCATTACAGCCAGTCGTTCGACCGCTCACTCCGAAAGCCACCAGTTACAAGAATGAAGATCCAAAGAAGGGCGGCTCATCTCGGTCGTCCGACAAAATCATCGGAGGAGAGGTGAGCCCTATTCTATCTCAGCCATTTATCTGTGTTGATTGCAAGTTATGTCGAGATGTGAATATTAGAAGAATCTATTCAGTTCTATAATGTGGGTGCCAATTTTGATAGTTTTAACATGAACTTACGTGGAAGAGGGGGTAGGTTGTGGAATTTCAAACATTTATTGATTTCTGAAATGAAGATTGTCAAATAATCAATCCAAAAGTCTAAGTGGATAGGTGAAGGCACAAAAAAGGTTTTTCCATGGAATGAAATATGGTTTGGTATTGATAATCATATTTTCTGAAGTCATGACAAAATCATGGTATACGGCTGTATCTATGGTACATCGGTGGTACATTGGCTGATATGTAAAATATTGGCCCGTACACATATATTCTCTCTTCAATTCCACTGCACAATTTTTTTCGCATCCGATACATATCGCCCAAAACAGCGATACATCAATGAGCAAAACTGATACTGATTCAGATACCAATATTTTCATCCATGGGTTTTACACTCTAATATGTGCACGAAGCGAATGCCTTTTAAGCTTAGAGAGTATTGATTACGTGATCTCATACTTGTACCTCGGGGCTATAAGAATATGACTTTAAAGAACTAAACATATTTACTCTTTGGTTGAAAATATTCTAATATCATTTGACAAATCAACTCAATACTACTACTTAATATATTAGATGAATGCTCAAGGATCCTTTCTAGTAGAACAGGGAGTAAGTTGGGGAGTTTTGAGCAAAGCCTCTGTACCCGTTACCAGATGATGGAAACTATTTCGTTTCAAGTTTCAACGGCCTTGTTTGGGTGTGGTGCAAGGGCAATTAGCATGTAGGGATTGCTATTGATGCTATATCCATCTTTCTGGAGATCTGAAAAAAACAGATTATTCAAGCGTAATGATTCTTAGATCACAATTCAGTCCATCAATTGGGTTTTCTGTATTGTTGGTTTCATAAGTTTTTAGAAATGAAAGATTATTGCTTTTAATGTCTATGTGAATATGAAAGCTATTTTAGCCTTCACTTTTTGATGAATTACTAAGACTGAAAAAACATACTTCTTGGTGAAGCATAGCCCAGAGTATCTGAAGGAATATTTTCTTTGGCTGTAGGAAGGCTGAGTAATTGAATTAGATTCCTTTTCAATGTATGTAAACTTTTTTTTTTCAGACAAGCAATTGTTATATTTTTTTGGGTAATTAAAACAAGCAATAATACTAACTCTTAACAGCTGCATTTCATGGCAATGTAATGAAAATGAGTAAGCCTTAACTGGTCATTGATCTGCGAGTCCATTAGCAGGCATTATCTTTCATAATAAGGATAAGATAGAGGACCTTGCAACAAGAAGCAGAGTAAAATAACTTCTTCAGCTCAACAAAATGTTGTCTGCCTGGAATGTGAATTAATGCTGACTGTCAAGATTGAAAGGTTACTAGAAGAAATATCATCTACTTTCAATCTTCAGTGTCTTCGTTCTTAGGGAGGGAGAGTATCTGAAGGTTATGCAAAAGAGGTACCTTATCTACTTTAGCTTGTTTTTGAGCTTGTGTGTTATGGAATTTCATGATCTAAGCTGGATTGTATCACTTTAACTCACCATGGTCCTCTTCCTTGGGCTTCAATTTCACACTTTCCTCTTTGAACTTTCCTCAAGTATGTCATCCATGCCCAAAATGGACCAAACCATTGTATTTCCATTCATCATCATAAGAAAAAAGGCAAGATCTCATCCGTTGCAATGATGATTCTCTCATGTGTGAGAGTAGAATTTTCTTTAAACAACTGATTTAGAGGTGAATGTGCACCAGATTGAATTCTCATTTGACAACATAGAAGAATCATGGCAACAAGAGGATCACATCTTACATGTAGAAGAATTATAGACCACATGATCCAATAAATCCCTTTGTTTTTCACTGAATTAATCAGAACATTTAACTGTAGTTGCATTCTATTAATGATTTTTGCGGACATTATGTAGTTTAGACAAAATTGACAATGTATCTTGTTTACCTTTAGCAATAATAAAGATGATTGTATTTAATTGTTTTAATAATGAAGACAAAATTGATGATGTATCCATGAACGAGTCCAAGACAGGAACTCATAGACTATAAAAACCTAGAAAGGAAAACATCATGAAAGATATTCTAATTATAATTAGCCAATGTATTATTCTCATTATCTTGATTCTTGATATAATCCAAACAGAATTGAAAAATAATCTAAATAAATCTACAAACATAATATTCTTTAACATGCTCATCAAACTTAAGGGGAGTTGTAAACGCTTGCTGATTAAAAAAGTTAATTCATGATTCTAGCAATCAAAGATAAGACGACATAAAGGTTTGGAAATAATCTAATTCATAATTTTAGCATTCTAAATGATATTCTACCTTCAATCAACCTATTTATTGATCTTGATATTTTGATATAACCTAAATAGAAGCGGAAGGTAATCCAAATAATCTTTGAACATAATATTCTTTTACACCACCCTCAAACTCAAAGTAAATAGTAGGCACTAGCTAGAAATTTAATTCACATAATTCTAGCAAGAGAAGGTATGACGATGTAAAGGTTTGTTCTCAACAATCTCCTTGCTTAAAAGAATGCCAAAGTTGTTTTGTGAACAAAAAATCAAAACTCAGTAGGGTAGGAAAATAGAGCAGGCATATTGGTATGTGTTATTTCATGCTTACAGAAATCAGAACCAAATTATATCAAATAAACAAGGACATCGGTGTATGTAGTCTCCAGCAACTTAAAAAACACAAAAAATAATGTGTGAAGTCTCCTCCACATTTGAACATCAAGGAAACAGAGCATAACAGAGGGAGAAACAGTGTATCAATTACTCGTTCAAGGGAAATATTCACAGCACTGTTATGAGCATTCTTGCATTGGAGAAATTAGACATAGAAGCTAGCCATAACAAGAGAATAAATAAATAAATAATATATAAGAACAAAGCCCTAATGGCTAAGAATGGATAGAAAACAAACAAAAATTGGGTGCATACAGTGGGGAGTATGAGTTATCCAGAGGCTAGTTGCTGGCCAACAATGGAAGATATTTTGAATGCGATAAATCAAGTAGAGAAAGGCTCTAATAACATGTTTAGAATAATGCTGATTATATTGAATTGAATTTGTATTCATAATTAATTACATGACATATAGTTATAGACTAGAGAAACCTAAGTTAGGAAACCATTCCGAAGGATATTCTACATGTAGTTAACCCACACTATTTCGAATATTTGGATATAATCTGAAGGGAATGTGGAAAAAGAAATATCTAGTCTGATTCAAAGGACCTCCTTCCCAACAGCTTTATGCCATCTTACAGTAGTGCACCTTGCCCGCTAATCTTAGGGAGCATCTTTCCTCCTAGACAATATCCTGCAATATACATGGAAAACATCAACTACGGATAAGAAGATATTTGATATTCACTACTTCACATTTGATAGTAAAAGGGCGGCTTTGTGCATGAGGCTCCTATATCAAGGGATTTGAGGATAGACAGATATATACAACCTTATCCCTACATAATAAAGTGGTTGTGTTGTGGTTGAGCACCATGGCCTCTAGGTCAGATGTTGCAATCTAACCGTTGTGATAAGGCTCAGTGTCAGACATTTGGGACAAAGGTTGCATTTTAATTTTAATGCTAATGAGTTGGATTTTCTATCATTTTCCTCAAAACTCTTGCATTTAAGGATTGAAGGATCTCTAAGTTTCATGCATGTGTAAGGTGTTTTGTTCTGAGTGCATTAAAGATGTCAGGCCAACATTGCCTTTGCACCACTGCATTTTTGTGTTTCGGTATTAGCCGTTACTCGACATATCCTTTCTCATTTGTTTGATATATTTGTCCCAGGCAGATGTCTTTGTAAAGAACTTTTCAAAAAAATCAAAAGAGGAGAGATCACATGATAATGATACTTCTAAAAGGGGTGTTGGAAGTTCTATGCCAGCAGCATTTCAGTCCCCTAGCACGGAGAAAAAAGACAAGAGGAGATTTCTGTATGATTCGAAGGAACAGCAGGTATATAGCCTCTTGTTTTTCTAGTTCTGCATTACTCCTTAATAATTAAAACTGGCTTGTGTCCCAAAGTGTTGGCTTCCACTGGCTGGATTAGTGGTGATTATTCTATGAATGCATATAGTACTGATAGAGAGTTGTTCATTATCCACTGGCTCCTTTACAAAACGTGCAAAAAATGTGCTTGAGCCCTGATGATTTCGGTCTTCAATATATCCATTCTATAATATTTTGATGCATTCCTTGCATTTCTCTTCCTTTTGCTGTTTGGCTCAAATACATGTAGATCAACAAGACCAACTCCTAAACAATTTGAATTTTTAACTCAAAACCTCTATCTGTTAGGTATTGGGTTTACCTTTCAATCCATGGATGAAAATATTGGCTGATATTAGATATATCGATTAATATATCTTGGTATTGGGTCCCCCTAATATTTATATTTCCTAATACAATGACAAATCGTTATGTGTTGTTATATCGCAATATGTATCGAGATATATCGGCCAATATTTAAAATATCGACCAATATATCCGATATTTGGTCGATACGTTGGCCGATATTTCCTTGTCAGTCAATTTTTAGATTTTTTTTCTTATGATTTATCTGATATTAATACGTATTGTTCCTTATGTTAGATACTGGTATGGATGCAATTAATATAGATGCAAATAGTTATCATATTTTCACCTACATGTTTGCAGTCTCAACTGTAGAGAGAAACATATTTGGTTAGGTGATGATAAATAAATGATAGGTGACAAGGAAATGACATAGACTAATAGACTTGGACCTAGGATGTTATAGGAAAGGTGACTGCCTATGATACCTCTGACTTGGAAAATGATTTACCTCTGACAACATAAATTCTTAAGAATCAGCTTAGATTGCATGTCTGGTTAATCATATCAATCCTTACAAATATAAAATATCATATTGTGCTAATGGGTTGCCAGTCGGCCTAAGCATGAGTGTTTTCCAGGTTGAAACAAGCGCTCTTCAAGATGCCACCTTTCTGAATGCAGTTGTGAAGGTATGCTTTTCCTGATTCTTTTACTACCTACACTGTCACTTAAATTGTTGAACTCATCAGGGCCATGGACTTTGTTTTGTTGTATTCTTAAGAAACTCTTAAGAATGTAGCTTTTGCATTGCTTATGTTTTAGTCCTTGTGTATGTACTTAGTATTTTTCAGCTTATTTAATGGAAAAGGATAGAACTTCTTTCTCCTGTTGATCCATCTTGCTGTTTATCATGCATAAGGTCTACTGCACTCATACTGCACCTGATTATTCCCTTCCATGGCAAAAGCAACGGCAGTACACTAGCACTGGAAGGTATATTATGCTCTTAAGTACTTATCATTGAAGCTGCCGTTCACTGAAATATTTAGTATTCAAAGGTGTGAACTTAGAATATATTTTTTTCAGTGCTTTCATGATTGGAGAAGGAAAACTCTTGACAAATGCACACTGTGTTGAACATGATACACAGGTAAGCTCGAAGCTGATGAATATTAAATTTCTATTTTGTATTTGACTTGTCAGGCTTGTACATGACCCTCCTCTGCTGCTGCATAATAATGAGCTGAACATGCATTCTATGCTAAATTATTCATCTATATTGGCTAATTCAGGTCAAGGTTAAGAGAAGAGGAGATGACAGGAAATATGTTGCCAAGGTAATTCACGTGCTTTGCGAAGTTACTGTGCTAATGTTGTCATGATAATTCCTCTACAGCCTCCTTACTAGAACAGCTGTATTTTCTGTTTTTGTCCAATTTGAGAACTTGTGGATAATAACAGGTAGTTTTTTTTGCTGCATTACATGCAATGGTAAAACAGAATAAATCCTGCCATTTGTGCCCCACTAAAAGAACTAGCAGGCATGAATTTTGTTGTCTTGGTTATGCTGTTATAAGAGGACAATAAATAAAGTCAGTCTTCATGTCCAAATTGTACCTATATGACTAATTTTGGCCCATGAAAAAATTCAAGCTTAAGGAAAAGAAGAAAGAGAAAAAGAAATTCAGCACATTTTTTGTTTCTATTCCAGCTAGTCCCCCACTCATACCATCAACGTCACACAATCTCTATTATCATTGACTGTCACCTCCATCTTGGTCTGAAATGCCACTACCACTAGCATTGCACCTTTAGTCTCGGACCTTAATACCTCAGCCATACCATTCATACTAACATTTGCTTCCTCCTACTTGAATGCTATCACCCATTACCACAGCATTGCTACCTAATTTGAACTCACATGACTGGATTTTTCCGCAGAGGGGATATAAGTGGAAATTTAGATCTCAAGTTAATCAAAAGTTTTTATAGCATTTAGTTTAATTTAGGAAATCACAAACATTTAATGAAATGCCCATGCGGCCATGCCCAAATTTGAATTGATGTGAAATATTGTTTGTTATAATTGGTGGCTAGTATTTAGTTTCTCGAGTGGGGTTTAATTCCTCTTCCATGGAATGAAATCTCAATAGATAGCCACTATAGATTGGCATCGCCTCCCCCTGATACCCATAGCAAAATTGCGGTATGTCAATGTATCGGCTGTATATAGTTATATATCGGTCATTATTTAAAATATCGACTGATATATTTGGCATTTGGTTGATATATTGGTTTGTATTTGCCTGTCAACTTACGATTCGTAAAATTTTTTAATTCTAATTTATCCGATACCAATACGTGGTATTCGATATCTCTAATACCAAAATAGTCACGACCAATACCGATATTGATATTTTCATCCATTTCCTCGTCTATTCAAAGCTTGCTATGTGTCACAATTTGCAAGTTAAGATATCGACAAGCCAAGACACTCGTGGAGTTGCATGGGAAATGAGTCTCTTGATAAACACTAAGGTGGTGTTTGGTTGGAGGGAATAAAAATTCTATTCCCTCATTATTCCTAGAGGAATAAATATTCCTCCATTTAGTTACAATTTAATTGGGAATAAATATTCCCACATTTCATTAGGGAATAGTTATTCCCACATATGTGGAAATAACTTTTCCCATTTATTATTATTATTATTATGTTTATTATTATTATTATTATTATTATTAGGTATTATTATTATTATTATTATTACGTATTATTATTATATTATCACTATTATTATTATCACTATTCTCATATTATTTCTTATATTATTCTACAAGCCAAATAATAGAATATTAATTCCCACCTTATTCTATTCCAACAACCAAATATGGGAATAACAATTTTAACTCTATTCCCATCTTATTCTATTCCCTGGGAATAATTATTCTATTTCTACTTTATTCCATTCTAACAATGAAACGTACCATAAGAAGCTTGCATATGACTTGGTGGATACGGATTTGATATAACAATGACATGGGTGATAATGTTGTGGGCAATTGACATTGTTTGCGTGGGGTGATGATATTGCTGGTTTTCGTGCTAACACGAGGGTGAATGAGTTAGATATGCTATTGTGATAGTTGGGGGCTTCAATGCTGCTCTAGAAATCCTATAAAAGCCTAAAATCTTCTGTATCGGGGAAGCAGAGTGTCAAGCTTTCCACCACCCCTTTGGGATGTCTTAGTGTATTAAGCCTTAGACTTCACCTAAATGAGCTACCCTATGACAAGGATGCACTCTATCCTCTTGAGCATCTGGAGAAGATATCTTATGGCCCCCATAAGGATGGAGTTAGTGCTCACAATCTAGCTAGGGAGAATGACTCAATAGTGCAGATAGTCTTTGGGCTAGAGGTTAAGACCCTTGGTACGTACTCATGGAGGGATATTGTATGTAATACTCGGGAGGATAGTCTCCTAAGAAGAGAGGCATGTTGGGTACCTTGAGCCAACTGAATGCTTATCATTCAATAAGTAGGAAACAAGGCAACACTGTGTTATGTGTGATTTAGATCAAGTTTTTTGGTTATGCCACTTGTTGAGACATGAGGGTTGGAACATATTTATAGGTTCAGGTGATCAAGATGCTTTATGGGGTGAGTTGTCTTCATGAGTGTCAGGAGCACTACTGCCATATGAAAGGTTGGAGACACTGGGTGTGAGACAGTGTTTTAGTGACATGAGTGGTGTCCACTAGTGGGCTAATGAGTCTGCAATGATAGTTAAGAGCAAGGATGCTCTGTGTCATGGTGCTAGATAATGATCTGATGTATGCCAGTGTTGAGTAGGCGAGAGAAGCAATCAAAAGGGCAAGAAAGACCTTGATTTGTAAAGCTCATGTGTCTATATGTTAGAGATGAGATGGGACTTGTGGATCCTCAAATTAGGTTGGCACTGGCTTGGAGTAGTATTGGGATGCACAGTCAATCTCTGTTGCATTAAGTTAGACTATGGCACTATGTGTAGATTCTTGCCTCTTTCATATGTTTTGTCCAATAGGAAAGATGAAGGAAAAGTTGAAATCTTATGTTTATGGTAACATTGACTTGTTGGTTGCTTGACCATTTAGGATTTGTAGGGTAATTGGACATTCTTTAGATGTCAAAACTTAATTTCTTCTGAGTGATCTGATTATGTGCAGGTTTTAGCTAGAGGTGTCGATTGTGACATAGCCTTGCTCTCTGTGGAAAGTGAGGAATTCTGGCTAGGAGCTGAACCGCTGCAGTTTGGACGGCTGCCACATCTTCAGGTGTGTTCCTTTTCTTATAGAAAGAAATTAATTTATCATAGATCATTGTTACAATTTGTCTAGTTCTTTCTTACCATGATTGCCTATGATTGACTAAGATTTGGACAACTGACGAGTCCAATGTTTTGAGTGCATTTACTAAGTAGTTTTTTGGTTGGTAGATAATTTATCATGAATAGACATTTCTGTAAATAGAACAGTCTATGCATTCATTGCTTTGTAACTCGACATTTACATCTTGTCCTTGATGATCCTGTGTGCCCAATAATTGTAACCTCTGAATTTATATACTTTTGAGAACATTCAAATTTGCAATTGGCTTTAGTTATTGTTATGAACTAAAGAGTCCTGTCTTGTAGTTTGGTTATATGCTTCTATCTTAACTCTTTATAATTTGGGATTTCATTAATGGGTTAACAAAGAATCTAAAACTGTGGTGTTGCAGAATTCGCTAAACTTATCAAACTAACTTCAGGAATTAGATAATAAATCCTGTGAAAAATAACTCTACGGCATATGTACATTTCAAAATCCTGTTTGCTAAAGTACAAGAAAGAGTCTTGGAGTTATTGGAAGCTATTTTTCTCCTGTGACATCATAAAATTGATGGGCTTACTATAGTCCTCCTGGATGGCATGGACAGCATCAGGCATTATCATAAAAATAGGCCAAACCCATTTTATGTGGAGAAGATCAGCATTGTGGGCTTGGAACCTATTTGTCTTAAAATTTTTTTTTTCTGACTTGGTTAAAGGGCTGGCTGGGGGATGTTATAGTTTTGGAGCCACTTTTTATTTAAATATTCAAGTGCCTATGTCATGATCCTGACACGAGTAGATAATAATAATGACATTATATATAAACGTATCCATAAATAATTACATCTAATAACCAAAATCAAGTTGGACATTACACATTAACATCATAAGCGACATAATTAATAAAATCACAGTAGTTATAGGATTGGCCAAACTATCCTCGTCTGAACTCAAATAATATTATATCTATTCAATCCATAAATCATTGTAAGTAAAAGTATTTAACAAAAATATCAAATATATCATAGTGGAAATATGTGCATAACTTTATTGGGCATATCGGCCCAAAATCCCAAAGTACAGAACTTAAGAATACAGAAATCTAGTACAGTAATAAAATCTATACAACCCACACTACTATAAATACAAATTTAATAAAAGTTTTTAATAATCTTTTATTCAAATCTTGCAAGAATCTACTGTCCACTAGTTTGGAAGGGTTTTGAAAATTTTTGTAAATGTGAGCTTAACATTCAACTAATCATATATATGTATGATATACTAATGTACATAAGTAAATTAAATGGAAGGATAGAAAATCATTAATTACATGTGAAAGTTCAATTTTCGTTAAATGCTTTCCAAACCATGATTTCATACAAACTATTCAGCATATATATATAATGAAAACATGTGAATTTTACAAAAAAATCAGAAGACTAGAACATGTAATATATGTAAAGTATGGAATATAAATTTCAGCATGCATTTTCTGCATATGCAAGGCTTGATGTTTTGTTATATTTGAATATTTATTTGCTATGTTGAGCTAAATATATGAAAGTTTAGTGGAAGCTCTACCAAAGTATTTAGAAGTTCAGTTATTTTCTTCCAGAGTGAAGAAAACCAAGAAGAAGTATTAGAACAAGTATAGAGCTTTCATACGAAATTTTGAAAGGAAATATAAAACTGGACAAAGGATCTTTTCAGATGGTAATATTCCTTGGCATATCTTAGGATATTGTAGTAGGAAATTGAAGATGGCTTTTGGCTCCGTCTACCGGGATCATAGGTAGTACCACCCACCTCAGGGTATAAAAGGAGGTTAGGTCTTAGATTGTGTGGGCTATCACAATCCACTCGCATCAGGGTGTTATTTCGAGGTTAGACATTATATTATGTGGACTAACACAATCTTTTCTTCGATTTGTCTGCTCCGTTAGCTGGTAAGGCCTACTAGCCTTGCCTCCTTCAATATAAGGAAGTTTAAAGTGAGAATCAGTGGAAAGATAAAGTAAAGAAAGATAAATGCATTACATTTCATGTATCTGAATCCTATTTCTTATGATAACGTAATTTCAGTATAAATGTGCATATCTTTGTATATTATGTACCTTGCTAAGCGTTTAGCTTACTTCATTGTTGTTTTATTCCCCTTCAGATGAACCACAAGAGTTGATGCTTGATGAGCGGGAGTAAGGATAGAAGCTTTGGTTTTACTTACATTTTGTGATGTTTTGGAAATATGTAAATTACTGTATTTAGTATGAGGATATACTTAGTAATGTTGTAAAGTTAAATGTTATGACATGATGTTTTGATGATCCTAAAATTGCTTCCGCAACTTATAGCAATAAATGTATGCTTTCGCCAGTTGAATTAAAATGAAATTTTGGATTTTAGCAGTGTCTTCCTTAGCAAGACTGATATCGTATTTCTGTAGTACGATGTCGGAGCCACTGTATGGCTATTATTTGGATTCTGTGTATGGTTAAGCTCATATATCACATTAATAAATGATAATTACGAAAATGAGGATGTAGGACGTCACACTTTGTCTATATCACAAAGTGGAGTCCTTGTCAATTACTTGTATGAAAATCACATGTAAGGTCAAATACTCAAATATTTCATAATTTTCTTTACAATATCTCAATATCAGTATATAATTCTTTAAAATGCCTAGGTATTTGGTGAAAACAAACGAAATCATCAAATGTTTAGTAAAATCCAACAAAATCTTAAAATATTTGGTGAAATATCCAACAAAACCCAATCATATTTGAAAAAGGGTATAACGGGTAATATGAATGTACATTTAAACAAATATCAGAAGGAAAATTGAAGGATTTAAATAATAAACCAAAGAATGAACTTAGATATACTTGCCTTAACTCAGAGATTTATCCGATCTATTGTGAAATAATCTCAAAATCCCTTTCCTTCACATTCTCTCTCCTCTTTCTCCCTTTCTTTCCTTCTCTTTCTCTCTCTTCTCTCCCTTTTTCCCGTGCGAATGAACAAAATTTGTCAAAGGGAAACTTATATACCAAAATTGGCCCATGAGCACCAGTCAAGCGCACATTAGGCGCTATGCCTTGTTACATGCATGCATGAGCGCTACATCAGATGCACCTTAAATGCAACTTATTCTGCCCGAACCGCGCATGAGCATCTCATTTGTGCTTGTTAGATGTGAACATTCTGTCTAAAATACTCATGAGTGCGACACTAACTCTATCAGGCACTGAATCTGATTCTTAAAATTTAATTTTTCTCAAAATTTCTATTACATAATTATTTTTCATATTAACATAATACATAAAAATTATAAAGTGATAAATATAAATTGAAAAATTAGGTGTCATGGAGCATCCTTGGTAACTTGGTTGGCTAGAATATGCAACTCCCACCATAACCCAACAACTTCACAAGAAAGCTGTAAGCCTTTTTATGTGGAATTGATTATATTTTTTGGTCATTTTGATTGGTTTAGGGAAGGTGTGGCACTATCCTATTTAGAGGATGACTGTCTCAACCAAAATCACAGTTTAGGTAAGACCCTATTTCGTCATTTCACTTGGTTTAGAGCAACATCCTTTGGCTGTTGAAGCAAAATCAAAATTTTTTTTCTCACTTTTTAGCAAGATTTTTCCCTTGTCTTACCTTTCCCATCTCTAAGGCCCCCAATCTCAACCAAATAACTTTTCCCTACTTCTGAGATGTCCAATCATCTTAAATTTTCATCTTATGTCTTTTCTTCTATTATTTTTATACTTAACTTGCTGCCAATGTGTTCATTTCTTATTATGTTATTTTGGAGTTCCACCTTTCATCATGTTAACCTCATTGATTCCATGCACTTACTATCTTGTATATATTGTTTTCTGATGATTATGACCAGCACATTTAATAATTACTGCAGGTTATGTCAGCTTGTCAAAGGATCGTGTTGGATTGATGTCATCTTTCTGTCAACTCAATTTATTTACTAAACATAGTATTCCAGACATAATGTGTAGAAGCTTAGAATAATTATGACCAACACATCCAATAATTACCACTGATTTGTGTGATTACTAGCTCAATTTTAAAGTCATCTAGAAGCTTAACAGATCAAATCTATATAATAAAGTCATCTAGAAATGTAACAGATCAAATCTACGCATGTAAATTTCATTTTGAATTTCTCAATATTACTGCAGTTAATTGACTTAGATGCTATACGGGTGATCATCTTATTTAAATTTGGCAGGTTTGTATGGTGCATTTTTTCAGAATGTCATTGTATACAAATCCAAACTCATTATTTCCATATTGGGTTGGAATTCTATAAATGGACCTACCAGAAATTACTGCCGTCTGCAGCAGACCTCAATTGATCATACGTTTGATCCAATTTGCCTAGAATTCAGTCCACTTAATTTTGCTTGGGTCTTCCCAATCAATATTTTTGGCCCAATGCTTCCGTAGTTGTTGTATAACTGTCCATGTTTGTTCTAAGTCCTAATCAATCTAGTTTCCTCATGCCACTGAGTGGGGACTGCCCCTATTCTTTTTGGGGAGGGATTTGATTATATGTCATGTTGGTTGAATGGTTCCTTTGTAACTAATATATGAATGTTGTGGAGAAAACAGTGATTGGCAAGTTTTCATGTTCATCATAGTTGTGCTGGTTTTTACTCTCCCTAGATTTACCTGTTTGTTTAAAATTGGGGAAACAGTATCTCCACCTATTAATTGAGCTCACAAGGTACTAGGCTGTAAACAGCTTTTCCAAGCTGCCCAAGTTGTCTGTTTATGGGCGTAGTTAGTATGATTAAATTGAGAGAAATACGATTAGTTACATTTGATTGCAATAAAATCAAATCAAATCAAATTTCAGTGAAGCAAAGTTCTATTGAAATGACAATACTGAAAAAAGAGGTTACGAACTTAATTTCTGCTGGCTTGTCCTTTTTTCTGCAATATTCTGAAGCTTAGCAATGTCAGGGTTAGTTTGCACATTCTTGCAATTTAGGATACTCCTTGAAAAAGAATGAATAAAATAGAAGAAGAAAAGATTAGAAACTTCTATCATGATTGAAAATGACATGTAAATGTGGATGTAAGGGGAAAAAGGAACACGGAATGATAGAGGGAGAATGGGACAAAGAGGTTGGAAGTTGTGGCAAGGAAGGGACTTACTCTTCTTGAATCCTCTCTTGCTCTTAGGGGAATGTAAGGCTATAAGAACTAATGGGGACTAAGGGCTAAAGCTTCAAGCAAAAAGGGCTGGTGCAAAAGGGGAGCAGGATTTTTTTGCAGATTTGACTTAGAATTTTGGATAGTTATAGTGATCCATAGAAAAGATCATCCCTAGATTGGCTGGAAACATGAAAAATAAAAGCAGAAATCATGTAGGAGAAGGGCATGAATAAGGTCCTTCGAAATAACTGAAGGAGACTTTAATGAACATTTGGGCATAACCTTGTTTGGCATCACTAAGAGTCTAATATGATTTCCTTTATTTGTTGACTCCGTGAAGTTGGTCTGAGTATCAATTTTCAGTGTTAATAAGTGTAAGATATTTGTATTTTCTTATACTTGTCTGGAAAGTAAAAGAAGAAAGGAATTACAGCTCTCTATGGTCATAAATGTGGTTGTACAGATTTCATAACTGTTTTTGTTCTTTGGGTAATGTCCTGCGGTGACATGCTGTGAGCTGGTGAACACAGTTCTTGATATATGTATTGGCTACGAAAGCATACAGTTTTCCCATTCTCGTGTCTGGATCTGGGTGTATACGAATTAATAGATCAGGATGGAAACAATTAGCTATCTGATTTTTTGTTGATAGTCCTGCCATTTTTTTCAGAAAAATTGACCCTTCCATTTTTTTTGGGGTAAGCTAGACATTGTATATATATTCCTTTCTGTGGATAAACTAAATAGTCTTGTGGTTCTTGAGCAGGATGCGGTTACTGTGGTAGGATATCCCCTTGGAGGAGATACCATTTCTGTGACAAAGGGGGTGGTCTCACGAATTGAGGTTAGTTATAGTGGGTAAATTTCTATTTGACTATGATGATTGTTGATTGATGTCCTCGTACAGGCTATGCAAGAGTCTTGCTTTCTTTTGTTGTCTCTATTATTTCTACATTTTGCTTCGAATTATACTTCTGTATTAGCATTTCAATTCAGCCTTTTAGGAACAAAGTTCTTCACTCTTTGTGTTGCTGAAGTTATGATATTTCAATAACGATGCGCAAAAGGAAAAAAAAACTTGAATTCTTTTTGTCCTCCTCTTGGTTAAATGTGATGCCCAAACTGTGGAAGTTTATCCCTCCCTAACCTCTCCAACTTTTTGAATATAAGTTCTAATTCCATGTGGGTTAATGAGATTAAAAAGCATTGAAATAGCTAAAAGCTATTCATGTATATGCCACATTCTGTCAAAATAAATCCTTACTATTGTAAATTTATAATTCATGAAGATGGAATTGGATACTATCACTTACTAGATACAATCTTCTTCTTTCTTTTCTGGAAATACAAACCGGAGAGTTGGGGCATTGCTGCTATTACTTTGAAAGGTCTGAAAATATCTGGCCATTACATTAGCTTGCCAATATCCAGATAACACTTTGTTTTGTGCAAACTTGTTAAAAATACTTGGAGCTGGAACATACAATAGTAATAGTTTGTTCGTGAGTTTGTTTCGTATAATGCTATTTTCTCTTTATGCCAAGTTGTTTGAACTTTCAAACAAAGATATAGATGTTTGTATCAATCTCTCAGGTTACATCTTATGCTCATGGATCATCGGACTTGCTTGGCATTCAAATTGATGCTGCTATAAATCCTGGTGTGTAAATGACTACAACTTTTTATCAGTCTTTTGCTTACCAACCAGTTGCGATTTAGAATGTTCCATTACCGATTAATCTAGAAAGTCGGCATTTTTTTTTTCAAGGTGTTTTCTTTTCTGTTAGAGTTCTAATACTGGTCATATTTTTAGGCAATAGTGGTGGTCCTGCATTCAATGATCAGGGAGAGTGCATTGGGGTGGCCTTTCAGGTAGCCTTCATGCTTTGCAAGTTACCACATACCAAGAATCTGAGGGATTTTGTTTCAACTCATTGGCCTCTCATGCAACCAACATTTGTAGGAAATCATATGCTAACTTGTTCTAACTTACCCTGCATAGATGTACTCCCCAGTTTTGCTTTTTTTTTTTTTAAATCTTATTTTAAGACTGGATTTTACTTCCTTTTTTTATGTAGGCACTTTTGGTTTTGCATGCATTATTCTTTTTATGCTGTTATCATGTCTATTATTATGTTATATAAGACACTTCTTTTAGGTCCTCAGATCAGATGATGCAGAGAATATAGGATATGTCATTCCAACAACTGTTGTGTCCCATTTTCTGACTGACTATGAGAGGAACGGGAAGTACACTGGTATGGAAGCCTCGTGAATAATAGGGGACAATCTCCAGTAATTAATCCGAATTTTATTTATTGTTGTCTCTGAGATGAATCATACTCCAATAGGGTCCACTGTTGGACCTGGAAACTTTTTCTTTTTGTAAGTTCATCTGAAATTCTTAACTAGTTCCCAGAAAGCATGTAGTTTTCCTGATGGAAGTTAAATTTGAGGAATCTTTTATGTATCCAAGATCACTTAATGTTTTAGGCATTAATTTGCAGGTTTCCCTTGCCTCGGAGTGTTGCTGCAGAAGTTGGAGAATCCAGCTTTACGCTCCTGCTTAAAAGTGCCATCTAATGAGGTTCATCCTTGATCTGCTTACCAGAGATTCTCGTGTCTTATAGCATAAAGAAGTTGTGTAGCTCCATATCTCTCAGCCATATGAGATTTTGTTGGGGGATTATCAATTATATATTTTGTGGATGTGTACCTCTTACTTCATGCTGACACAATCCAGGGTTCATAACACAAGATTTCATCCTTTCACGTTTGTCGGATAAAAAATCTACTGCTTGGATGATGTGGACAAGTTTTCTTACTGAAGCATGCATGATTACATTGAACCCTGTAAGGATTCATATAGGAGACTAAATGACAAAGCCTAAGGATAAGATCACCTGAAGATAACATACTAAAAAATGAATAGACAGATTATTCTCTCCTGCTAATATTCCTCTAACATCATAGTCTGCCTCATGATACATCTCTAACAAACCTGTTAGGATAAGACCTAACATACCAAAATATGTGCGCCACTGACAACCAACTAGTTGCCACCATCATCGGTTCCCCTCCTTTCTTTACCCAATTGCACCACTACCATACCAAAATATG